>PISX010022413.1:0-31771 GCA_004024625.1 Mellivora capensis | reverse complement strand
GGGGCACGTGCACCCGAATGTTTATAGCAGCAATGTCTACAATAGCCAAACTATGGAAAGAGCCTAGATGTCCATCAACAGATGAATGGATAAAGAAGAGGTGGTATATATACACGATGGAATACTATGCAGCCATCAAAAGAAATGAAATCTTGCCATTCGCAACGACGTGGATGGAACTAGAGGGTATCATGCTTAGGGAAATAAGTCAATCAGAGAAAGACAACTATCATATGATCTCCCTGATATGAGCAAGTGGAGATGCAACATGGGGGACTAGGGGGGCAGAAAAAGAAGAAAAGAAACAAGATGGGATTGGGAGGGAGACAAACCATAAGTGACTCTTAATCTCACAAAACAAACTGAGGGTTGCTGGGGGGAGGGGGTCAGGAAAGGTGGGTGGGGTAATGGACATTGGGGAGGGTATGTGCTATGGTTAGTGCTGGGAAGTGTGTAAACCTGGCGATTCACAGACATGTACCCCTGGGGATAAAAATTTGTTTTTAAAAAAAATAATAATAATAAAAAAAATGCTGAAAAAGAAAATAAAAAAAAATAATATGGGCTCAAATATATTAGTATCAAGGCTAAATAGTATACCCTTCACCCACACAGCATACATAAATTTACATTAAATTACATTAAATTAAAATTACATTAAATACCAAAAAAATGCTAACCTCATCAGCAATGTTTTAGCATATGCATCACTGATGCCATTTTATGTCAATTTATTAGTATATTTTCAGCTTCAGGTAAGTTCCACAGAAGAAATATTAGATTCAGTGGTTAGAATATCTGACTTCTAATTGTACTTTCATCAGTAACTTCAGAAAAATTATTTCTAACTCCTATATTCCATTTTTTCCCCTTGAGGTATAATTAACAAAATTGTGAGTATGTAAAGCATACAACATGATAATTTGATATAATTGTAAAAGGAGCTCCCATTGAGTTAATTAACACATCTATCACCTCACATATTTACCCCAGTTTTTGGTGAAAATATTTAAGTTTTACTTTCTTGACAAATTTTTTTTAAGATTTTATTTATTTATATGAGAGGGACAGAGAACGAGCAGGAATGGGGAGAGAGAAGCAGACTCCTGGATGAGCAGGGAGGCTGACATGGGGCTGGATTCCAGGATCCTGAGATCATGACCTGAGCCAAAGGCGCTTAACCAACTGAGCCACCCAGGAGCCCCTTTCTTAAGGAATTTTAATGATACTACACAGTGTTATCAAGTATTAACATCCTCAGACTTTATTCATCTTAAGGCTGAAAGTTCGGACCTTTTTACCATCTTCTCCTTATTTCCCCCACTCCCAAATCCCTGGCAACCACTTTTCTACTCTGTTTCTATAAGGTAAACTTTTTTTGTTTTTTTAAGATTCCTCATATACATGATACCTTGCAGTATATTCAGATTTGATGATCAAACAAAGAGTTAATAAAACTTGCCCTGGGGCTCCTGGGTGGCTCAGTGGGTTAAAGCCTCTGCCTTTGCCTCAGGTCCTGGGATTGAGCTGCTCTCTCTCTCTGCTCAGCAGGAAGCCTGCTTCCTCCTCTCTCTCTGCCTGCCTTGTGATCTCTGTCAAATAAATAAAATCTTTCAAAAAATAAATAAAACTTGCCCTAATCATCCTTATAATTAAGTTTTAAGTTAACCAATTTATTTATATAGGTTTTAAAGAGTTAAAAGTGAAATGATTGTTTTGTTATCAAAGATATGGCCTAGAGAGTAATATTAAATGTATATGAAATTTTCCTCTACTTCACAACTGAAATCCCTTGATAAGTTACTTAACATCTCTGAACTGAGGCCATCATCAGCAAAGTGGAGGTAGTAACACATACCCTGGAGCTTTCATATGAAGTTAAAGTAAAACATTACATCCCCAAATAATTACTAAGGTATCTGGCCCTTAAAATTTTCCTCAATAAATTATAATTTCCCTTTCTACTGAACTTCACATTATATTTGATTTTTTAAAATTTATTTATTTGAGAGAGAGACAGTGAGAGAGAGCATGAGAGGCGAGAAGGTCAGAGGGAGAAGCAGACTGCCCGGGGAGCTGGGAGCTCGATGCGGGACTCGATCCCAGGACTCCAGGATCGTGACCTGAGCTGAAGGCAGTTGCTCAACCAACTTAGCCACCCAGGTGCCCCTATATTTGATATAATTAGTTATGATACATCTTAACAAAAGTAAAAGACAAAACATAAATTATACGATTTTTAATAAACCAAACATACCATAAACATTCCCAATGCAATGAGTAAATGAAAGTAAATGAAAGAGAGACAAGCCTATAGGAAACAGTCAATCTAAGGAACAAGAAATGGGAATGGCCAATACATGGAGTGATTTTCAGTTTTTCTCACTTGAACATCCAACATATAACACTGATCTACCTCTTCATATCCATAGTAGCAAACATTGTCAGTTTAGGTAATTATAAGGGAGAAGGAGAGAAGGAATCTGCAGCAGACTCCCTGCTGAGCATGGAGCATGATGTGAGACTCTATCTCAGAGCCCTGAGATCATGACCTGAGCCAAAATTTAAGAGTTGGACACTTAACTGACTGAGCCACCCAGGTGTCCCAATTTGGGTAATTACTTTTATCATGACTGAGTATGAACAGAAATTCTCATACACTTCTGATGTGTTTTGGGTGATAAATTTTATTGCCAAGTAAGGTTGAATGTGTGTACCCTTCTATTCAATAATTCCATTAATAGATTTATAGCTGGAGAATTTCTATTAAATGTGCAAAATAAGACTGTACTAAGATGAAGTAAAAAGAATTAGATAGGAAAAACCCCAATTCTGTCTCAGTAGAGGAATGGGTAAATAAGCTTTGATTTATTTCATATGTTGATTATTAAAAAACAGTATAAAATAATGAACTATATTTATGTGTATCCACAAGAAAAGAAACTCAAAAGCATAATGGTAAGCCTAAAAATTCAGTTACAAAATTATATATTTAGTACAACAGTTTGAACTTCCAAGCAATTTCATGCATTTTAAATTGCCATTGATACTTTCCTAAAATGTAAAAGCATGGTAGAAAAGATTTACATCAACTTGAGAATCATGCATACTTCTAGGGATGGAGTTAAAGACATGGAATGGTTGAGGGCTCATTTGGTTGAGCATCTGCCTTCTGACCCGGTCATGATCCCAGGGTCCTGGGATTGAGTCCCACATCAGGCTCCCGGCTTAGTGGGGAGTCTGTTTCTCCCTCTGTCTGCCTCTCCTGCTGCTTGTGCTCACTCTCTCTCTGACAAAGAAATAACATTAAAAAAAAAAAGTAAGAAATGGAATGGTGTAGGCTTATAGTGGAATCAATTATATACATATATATGTATGTCTAAAAATTAAGTTACAAATGATATGTCCATAAAGTATAAAACTTTGGGTTTTTGTTTCTTGGTTTTTATTTGTTTATTTTAGCTAAGTACTATGTATTCAAAGGGGAGAGAAGATAGAGTACAGCACCTCTAGGAACAGGATGGAAGAAAGAAAGCAGTACAGTCGTCCTCCTGCTCAGCACCTACTCTGGATGCCCCCGAAATCCCCAGGGCCATCTTGTTGATGATCATCTTGAAGAAGCAATCAGTCTATGGTAGGCACCTATTTTCTCCAAAACCTCAAACACATGAAAGTCTTTTGATTTAGAAATTCACTCAGGTACCTATGCTCAAACATCTGGTTCTGATTTAAGACATCATAGATGAAGAATCAACAAAGGTAAGCTTTTCCCTTGCAAGCCATGAGAATTTTCCCAGAAAAAAGGAGAATGTTCAGTTGTCGTGGTAGCTTTTCTAAGTACTGGCTATCTATATCTATATCTATCTATCTGTCTATCTATCTATCTAAAGATATAACATATAGAAAGTAGAATAATAAATAATGTTTAGTCTGCATGCCACTGTGAGTATTAGTATATGCTACAATTCTTCATGTAACTGCCAATACATTCTGATTTATTTGGTTTAAATACACTTAGTAATCTATGCTGTGTTTTTGTTTTTGTTTTTGTTTTCTTTATGCTGTGTTTTTAATGTTTAATGAATAACCAAGCTCATGAAGGTTCAGGAAGTTGATGGGGCTCCATTCTGAGCAACACTGGTTTATGATAGTGAAATTCAGACTTAAATTATCAGGCGTTATTTTTTTCATGTGTGATTCTTAAAATATTTTATTTTAGCTGAATAGAAATTTTTTTCCAGGTTTAGTCTAATTTATCTTGTATGCTTTGATAATTTGCCTCCTATTTAAGGTTGTCTATATTTTTTTATCATTTTTTTCGTCATGATAAGTCTGCTCTTTAATCCCCAAATCCTATGTTCCTCATTCCCCCCACTGGTAACCATCAGTTTATTCTCTGTAGTTAAGAGTCTGTTTCTTGACTTGTCTCTCTCTCTCTTCAGCTTTTTTTTCCTTTGCTCATTTGCTTCATTTCTTAAATTCCACATATGAGTGAAATCATACAGTATTTTTCTTTTTCTGACTGCTTATTTCACTTAGCATAATACTCCGTAGCTCCATCTAGATCATTACAGATGGCAAGATTTCATTCTTTTTATGACTGAATAATATTTTATTATATGTATGTATATTTTGTTATGTAAATATTTAATATATAATTATATATAATATTTACATATAATATTGCATACATATACATTCTATAAACATATCCTATATACATATAGAATATATTGTTTCTATTTCAATTATATATAATTATATATTTCAGTATTTCTTTTTATCTCACCTCTGCTTTACCCATTCATTTATAATGGACACTTGAGTTGCTTCCATCATTTGGCTATTGTAATAATGCTGCAGTAAATGTACAGGTGCATACATCCCTTTGAATTAGTTTTTTATTTTTTGTAACTTTTTAAAAAGATTTTATTTATTTACCTGACAAAGAGAGAGACAGCAAGAAAGGGAACACAAGAAGGGGAAGTGGGAGAGGGAGAAGCAGGCTTCCCGCTGAGCAGGGAGCCTAACATGTGACTCAATCCCAGGACCCTGGGATCATGACCTTCACCTAAGGCAGACACTTAACAACTGAGCCACCCAGGTGCCCCAGGTTTTTTTGTAATTTTTTGGGTATATACCCAGTAGTGCAATTCCTGAATCATAGAGTAAGGTTTTGTTTGGTTGGTTGATTTGGTTTTTAATTCTTTGAGGAACCTCCATGCTGTTTTGCACAATGGCTGCACCAATTTGCATTCCCACCAACAGGGCACAAAGGTCCCTATTTCTTCACATCCTTATCAATACTTGTTGTTTCTTGTGTTTTTGATTTTAGCCATTCTAATAGGTGTGAGGTGATACCTCATGGATGATAGTTTTGATTTTCATTTCCCTGATGATGAGTGACGATTAGCATCTTTTCATGTGTGGCCATCTGTATGTCTTCTTTGGAGAAATGTCTGTTCATGTCTTCTGCCCATTTTTAAATTGGATTATTTGTTTTTGGTATATTGACTATTGAGTTATATCAGTTCTTTATATATTTTGGGTACTGACCTTTTATTGGATATGTCATTTGCAAATATCTCCTTAAATTCAGTAGGTTTTCTTTTAGCTTTGTTGATTGTTTCCTTCACAGTGTGGAAAGTTTTTATCTTGATGAAGTCCCAATAGTTTATTTTTGCTTTTGTTTCCCTTGCCTCAGGACACATACCTGGTAAGAGGTTGCTACTGCCAATGTCAGAGAGACTACTGCCTGTGCTCTTTTCAAAGATTTTTATGGTTTCATGTCTGACATTTAGGTCTTTAATCCATTTGAATTTCTTTTTGTTTATGGTAAAAGAAAGCAATCCAGTTTCATTCTTTTACATGTAGCTGTCCAGTTTTCCCAATACTGTTTATTGAAGAGATTTCCTTTCCCATTGCACAGTCATACCTCCTTTGTTAAAAATTAATTGACCATAAACTTGTTGCATTTATTTCTGGATTTTCTGTTCTGTTCCATTGTTCTATATGTCTATTTTTTATGCCAGTATCATACTGCTTTAGTTACTGTTGTTTTATAACTTGAAATCTGGAATTGTGATACCTCCAGTTTTGTTTTTCTTTTTCAAGATTGCTTTGGCTATTTGGGGTCTTTTGTGGTTCCATACAAACTTTAGGATTGTTTGTTCTAGTTTTGTGGAAAATGCTATTATTATTTTGATAGAGATTGCATTAAATATGTAGATTGCTTTGGGTAGTGATAAATGAATTCAGTAAAGTAGCAGGATATAAAATCAATTGTACAGAAATCTGTAGCATTCTTATACACTAATAACAAAGCAGCAGAAAGTGAAACTAAGAAAATAACCCCGCCATTTACAATTGCACCAAAAACAAGAAAGTATCTAGGAATAAACTTATACAAGAGGTGAAATACCTGTACTCTGGAAAGTGTAAAACACTGATGAAAGAAATTCAAGATGACACAAAGAAATGGAAAGACATGTCATTTATTTGTCATATTTGTCATATTTGTAGTTGCTAGGACACATCTGGTATGAAATCTCTATTCTGACTCTTGGAGTCTATATAACCAAAAAGAACTTGTATTTCATCATTTGTAAAATTGGTGTAATGTAATTACAGCAATGTAAAAACATTTCTGACCTTAAAAGATGTTGTGGGGATTAAATAAGAATATATAAAACCACAGGGCTATGCTCAGCAGGTGGTACAGATGCTCTCTACTATTATTAGCAACTTCATCAAAATCATCATTATTACCATCAGGCCATTAAACAACTTAGAAGTAGTTGCCATCTTTCTGGTCATTAGCTTTTAAGATAATAGTTATTTGCATGGTTTTGAAAATCTTCTATAATTTGACTGCATTTTCCCATGCACTAAGCTGATCTCACCTTACTGTATCTTAAATCAGCTGTGTTCTTAACCTGACCACCTCTTTTCATTGTTTATCATCCTCACCCTCAATGTCCTTTACTTCTCATTCACTGCTTTTAATCCTGCCCATCGTCCAAAGCTTGACTCAGATCTTATCTTGTCTACAGTTACATCAAATTAATTGAAATTTTCTCAGTCAATAATTATATTGTCTATATCAGGTAATTTAGTGGTCATTGTGTTCTCATACTGTTCACTGATGTTTCATAGTCACATCTTCAGCAGAAAGTTATGGGTTGAGTGTGTGACGTCTTTCATCACTCTCACAGAGCTCCACAGAATCATGAATGAGCAGCAGATATTTAAAACATTGCAATTGTAGTAATTCCCTATATTTTTCCAAGATCTGATTTTTGCCATTGCTCTGATTGTGGCTATCACAATTCAAGCCTTGTGTTGTAACTCATGATTTTAAAAAAATTTTATTTCACTTAATTTACTCATCTTGCATATGGTACCAGTCTATCTTTTTCTAAGGTAAACAATCCCAGAAGAAAAATTTTAAAGACCTTTTAATTATTATAAACTCCCTTTAAATTTTTATAAATAACAATTGTTAACATAATTAGGTGTGGTCAAATAGGACGATAGAATAAGAACAGTTATTCCTTAAGTTGTAACAGTTATTCCTTAAGAAAATAGAGCTGCTATTGCTTATAGTCTTTTTGTTTTAATTAGGCCAATTTTTCTTAGACATATGAAGACTATTAAAGAGGAAAAAAAGTAAAGTACTTATGACAAGAGAACAAGTTAAAATAAAGTGTCCCAGAAGGTTACAGCACAGCCCCACTTCTTCTGGGGATAACCGCTTTCTACACTGTAGTACTGAAGCTATAGTGAGCCACTGGGAATTATATATCTTTTAAAACAATCTCGGGCTATTTGAGATTGTTCTGGTCAAAGCCTCCATCACTCATAGGATGATAATTTAGTTTAGAGAAAAAAAAAGAAAGAAAAAATCATATCAGAGTATAATTTATAACACTGCTTAAAATATGAAGCCCAATAGCTATTTTAAGTTTAAAACATGTTTTAATAATTACCTTCTGAATTTTAGGAGCCATCAAATATTACTAAAACTTTTGTTCTCTTTGAGGTTTTCTAGAGGCTCATGGTTAAATTATAAAAATTTAAAACACTCCTTTTATCAATGCCTAATAGTGAAGCCATAATTCTAAAATTATATTTAATTTATAGTAGATATATTTTTATACATTTTTCAGTCTTCTTTACCCATGCAAATATTTTTAGTCTTTTCTAAGTCTCATCAGCAGCTCCTCTAAAGCATTGTCAGGAAGAAGATTTAGGATATACCCAGTACTTTCTTTCATTGCATTATTGGAAACCAAGTGATGAAATTGTGACTGTGTGTTCAAAAGAATAGCTTTCCTAGACTCATCTGTGTTCTAACTATAGAGTTTAAAATTTAGATAATAGTTCTACCTCCTAACTTATAATCCATATTTGTTCATTTTTTTAATTTGTCAACCCTTTATTGATGAGATGGAATATAAAATGATTAAGATGGAACATGACATGATTAAGTTGCAGCTTGTACTTTCAAGAAGTTCATAGTTTATCATAGAGAGAAGGAGGGAGAGGCATTACAAGCACAATTTTAAGTAGAGCTGAACTCAATTTATGCTTTGAATTTCTATTCCACCAGGAAAGAAAAATATCATCTTGGTCATTTTTGTGCTGTCTTACCTCCTTTCCCTGGAATTGTAACTAAATCCTAGGAGCACATGTCAATCCAAGGTGATGCATGTGTTGGGGTAGGGGACAATCTGTTCCCCTTAGGTATTCATTGACACATGTAAACTGTCAATGACCCCATACTGCATGTGTAAGCTTTAACTCAACCTTTCCTTCTCCTGCACTATTATTGTCTTACCGGGTCTCTAACCAAGCAGGTAAGAATGGAAAGTCCTTTGTTCTCAGACTCCATATCTCTAATGCATCTCCAGGAATCCAACCAGGGAAGCGCGATGCAATGCTCCATCTAATTCTCTCTTTTTATCACTTCTCTTTCTAGTCATCATGATTTTTTCTCAAAGACAATTTCTCTGTCCCAGTGTTTTTTTTGCTTCAAATAGAACCAGTATAATCTCCATAGTAGGTATAAACTATTGGAGATATAAACCCAGAAATCAACAGATACTTTCTCTTTTCTCTTTTGTCTTGCCCTTCTCCCCTTAGAAGGAAGCCCGAAGTACTATCTTCTTTTTCAAGGATGAGATACCATAGGCTGTGTATAGAAATAAAGAAAAAATTTTCAAATATTCTGATACCACCACTTAATTAATGTCTAAGGAAGAAATAATGCTGGAGGATCATTACGTAAATATTAAAGAGATAATAAGAGGTAATGAAACAGGCTGTATTTTTCCTGGCATTTGAAGGAAAAATATGCCTGCATTGGAGCCAGTTTTGTTCAAGGAAAATGTTGCTAGCATTGTTTTGCAAAACCCACTATTACATGTCTTCATTCATGTTCTACTCATACATTTTTGTCTGGCTTATATTCATGCTAGTGTCATTTGATGTTGATACATTTAGACTAATAAGCCCTATAAAAACAAAAATTGTTGTACATTTTCAATTATAGCTACATATACGTCTGAAAAGCAACTCAAGATTGACAGTTTATTGCACAAAAAATCTTCTGTGCCACAATTCTATAATAGAAATTAATTTGGAGTTATTTATATCAGAGAAACATATAACAAAATAACTAGATATAGTAACTTCACATCTAAAACATTTCTTGGCCTTTAAAATCTAAGAAATGATCTATGTATCATCATAATTATCTTACGGTAGTGAAATTCATAGTATGTAAAACTTATATCTTCTCATTACACATCTGTGTTTTTAAAGATTTTATTTATTTATTTGTCAGAGTGAGCACAGGCAGACAGAGTGGCAGGCAGAGGCAGGCGGAGAAGCAGGCTCCTGCCGAGCAAGGAGCCTGAAGTGGGACTCGATCCCAGGACCCCGGGATCATGATCCAAGCCAAAGGCAGCGGCTTAACCAACTGAGCCACCCAGGTGTCCCACATCTGTGTTTTTAGATGGCACAGAATAAGCAAACACAGCTTCTCCCATTTGATTCTCATAGTGATTTAATGAGGTAGGCATTTCCTTCCCCACATAACAGGCCAGGAAACAGCTAGAGGCAAGATGGTCATTGGTCAGGGTCACAAGACCTGCACATCTCGCAGACTCAGAATTCTGAGTCAGAATCTGACACATTCTATTCTGATTCCTTTTGCTATTATCTTAACACTATCCTTGTTTCCATGTAAAATAATTTCATATCCTTTAAATATAAATAGAAAACCACATAAGAACATTCACATTAGGTTTGGCAGTTCTTTGGCTCTTGGAATTTCAATCCAAACCTTTGTCACATACTGGATGGCTCAGATCAGTGATTGCCAAGAAGATTTCATAGCCTTGATTACTTTCTTTAATAAACATACTTTCCTATGTGACTTTCAACATCTAGAAGGAACTCAAAAAGACTATTCATAAGACTAATGAGCATGCTTGAAGAATAGGGCAGGCAAAACAGAGTGTCTAGTGCCCTGGAGTAGGGAAGTAAGACAGCGGAAGTCACTTGGTCAACTGCATAATTATTTTAATCAGGAAACTCGCTGTTTGACTCTAAATTTTCTAGCTATACAAAATATGATGAAATAATCTCTAACTTTCAATCTTATCTTCTAAAAGCAAAGGACCATTTTGATAATTTTCACATTTTTTTCTAATGTGCTGGATATGCAAGAAGTATAAATCTGTTGCTTTTGACACATGATTTCATTCATCTTTGCAATTAACATAATAATGATTATCTCCCATTTATGGCCATTTATTAACGTAATGATCTTCTAAAAACAATAAAGATTAAAGACAATTTAATTAGAAAAATAAATTAGTAAACTGATGTCACTAAATTTTTTACTCCTCAACTATTAAATCAAAATGTACCCTAAGCAGTTTTATTTATCTAGAAATAGGATTATCCACTATAAAGTAAAAGAATGACAGCATTTCAGACTTTGTAAATTAAATTGTGTGATTCATACATTTTCTAAGAATCTGAATGACTTTCAAATGAGCCAGCTACTTTATGTCTCTAATCCTTCTTAGAAAATAAATGGAAGAAATGTGCTGATTCTTCTCTTTACATTAATACTTCCATACAAGAGCCTTTTAAATATATGCTCCAATCATTTTATTTCTTTAATTGGATTGCATTATTTCCTAGTTCCCTCAGAATCACAATGTGGTAAAAAGTATCCAAAATGACCTTTCTTTTCAGAGATATCATTAAAGTTTCAAATCATACAGCAACTCAGAATCATTGTAGTATGAATTCACTGATGTAAAAAAAAATTATACTAATAAAGTGTTTGTTGATAAGGATGTGCTTATAGAATCTGTGAAGAGCAGCTGAAGAAAATTCACTCATTCTACTTATCACTAAAATACAATATTGTTTATGGCTGATTTGCATTTGTCAGTTTTCATTCTGTCTATAAATATTTAAATTATTCAGGTATAAAAAGATGGAAGCAGTCATGTACTCTTTCATTGTATGCTTCCACAGAAATATATCAAATAAAATATCCATGAAACAGCAAAGATTAATTATTTGTGTAAAGAGTGAAATTTTAGGTAAAAATTATTATTTTGACCTGTACGTCATAAGAGCAGGCCTCTGCTCATAATTGGAACTTTAGGTCAGTTTGTCATCTGCACATGAGGAAGGATTATGTGGGGGAGATCGTTCGTAAGAGGATTGCTTGGCTGTTTTCATATCAACCCAAGATGTCCTTTAATGTGACAGGTTATATTAATGTCAGCTTTGAAAGAGCAAAGATTCAGAGCAGAGGACCTGTCTACTTATTTCTTTGGATTTTAAGTAACCACAAACAACATATAATCCTAAAAAGCAGACTTTTTGAAATGTGAATATTAAGAGGAAAAAATGAAAAGGTCTACAGCAGGTGTATCACTTTAGTTATGTAAGAAGACAGTATCTTAGACAGCACTTCGACATTTATAAAATGGTATGCAAATGTAGGCATTATAATTAAAATTTGGAATGATTAAAATCGGAATTTCTATGTATTTTCATGTAAGCAACTCTTTTTCCCCTGCTACTTTCGTTGTGTAGGTGCTACTGGATGAAATGATAGGCATTGGAAGGCAAATTTTTAACCCATTGGTATATATATATATATATATATGTATATATATATATATATAATACTTGTCCCAGATTTGGGAGTTCTGAATATAAATCTTAATGTTATGGACTGAATTGTGTTCCCCTCAAATTATATATGTTGAAGCTCTAACCTTCAGTGTGATGGTATTTAGAGGTGGGGCCTTTAGGAGATGATCATGTTCAGATGAGGTCATGTGGGTGGAGCCCTCATGATGGATTAGCTAGCACCCATATAAAAAGAGGAAGAGACACCAAATCGCTCTTTCTCTTCCATCTGAGGATATAGTAAGAAAGCGTGGTCTGAAAGCCAGGGAGAGAGTTTTCAATGGAACATGACCATTCTGGCACCCTGGTATTGGACTTCCTTGCCTCTAGGACTGTGAGAAAGTAAATTTCTGTTTTTAAGTTGCCAGTCTATGGAATTTTTTTATGGTAGCCCAAACTGACTTATACACTTCTACAATTTGATTAATAGAGATGAAAGTCCCATATAACTTAATTTTAGTGGTTTAAAAGCATTAAAAATGAGCTAGTTTCTTTAAAAGCTATATTAACCACTAAAAACATTAATATGCTTTATATCTATATAAAGTAAATTCATTAAACCCCAGGGAAACATGAACTTTATTAAGCCAGTACATGAAATTTGATTATTTTTATTACAGAATATACAATATACTGTATATAATTTTAAAAGAGATGATACTTTTACAGTTGAATCGTATTTTTGGAGAAGAATTTAAATAGTACTTTATATGTCTAGGTAAAATATCTGCTCTGGAATAAAGAGAATTGAAAGAAAACTAATACTTATGATACTATAGAAAAATTCCTACAGGCTAAATCATGAATTGTAACTTTTTAAAAAGAAATTTGCAAAAAAAAACTATAGATATTAAATTTCATTTTATGCTTCTTTATATTAATTCTGTTCTTGTGTTTGAAATGAATCACTAGGCACAGTGACAGAAAGCCTTTAACCTGCCATTCTATATAGGCCAATTATTTTAAACATTTTTTTTTTTAGATTTTTATTTATTTGTTTGAGAGAGAGCACGCATGAGAAGGGGGAAGGCCAGAGGGAGAAGCAGACTCCCTGCCAAGCAGGGAGCCCAATGTGTGACTCCATCCCGGGACTCCAGGATCATGACCTGAGCCGATAGCAAATGCTTAACCAACTGAGCCACCCAGGCACCCCTAGGCCAATTATTTTAAATTAATAAATGGAATAAGGGACACATACGCCTGTTTCACTGTAAAATAGTAGTTACACATACTGAATGCTTCTTTTTAATCTGGAATTTTACACACTCAACTACTAATACCCATGCTTCTCCCAGCCTACCTCCTAGACATTTCAATTTTTCACTTCTTAAAACTTCTTAAAACTTAAACATCTTAAAACTTAAAATTCACATATGCGATTATTATCTATGGGTTTATAATAATTTAATTCATATAATTATATCCATAAAGTAAGGAAAAAACATTCCAGAATAGGATGGAACTGGCTACAGCTGCAACATTAAGAAGAAACATTTTATTTGGTTTTCAGGAAGTATCTTGGCTGATAGCAACACTCACAGAGCATTTGGGAACATTTTTTTGCCCAGAGTTAGATTAGAACTGAACTTACTGTTTTCATTGAATTGGGTGTGCTGTGACCTGTACCACAAGAGTTTGCTCAGTGTTCTTATACTTTTTACTCCTTTTTCTTTATTTCTTCTTTCCCCTTACATATGATCATCCTTACCTAGGAACAAAATATTATGCCCTATACCGTTGTAGAGCTTACAATAATTTTTTTAGAATAAGTGCATAAATGAATGAATCAGAATTGTGGGAAATTCCAATTTACCATAATCTATTCTAAGTCCTCTCTTCAGGCATAGTTTTTCCTCCCTTTAACCTGTTCCTCCGACTGTACTCTGAGGACGTTCTTTGCTGTTTCATCAGATAATAAAGAAGTTCTCTCATGCTGATATATTCCTCCCATACCCTTTATCCGGATACATCTTATATAAAAAAGTTAGTACTCTCAGGAAAGCATTAGTGAACTCTAAAGAATTAGTTTACTTTTCCCTAATTCCATGCATTCATCATACCATTTACCTCGTTTACATTCCATTTGCACAGTTAAAGAAGCAAGCGGCTACTGTCTTTTTTTTTTTTTTTTTAGATTTTATTTACTTATTTGACAGACAGAGATCACAAGCAGGCAGAGAAAGAGGAGGAAGCAGGCTCCCCGCTGAGCAGAGAGCCCGATGCGGGGCTCAATTCCAGGACCCTGGGATCATGACCTGAGCCGAAGGCAGAGGCTTTAACCCACTGAGCCACCCAGGCGCCCCTAGTGGCTACTGTCTAAATGTCTGTCTTACTCAACTGTAAACTTCATGAGTACACTACCATGTACTCTGATCACTGTATGTCTCCAGTGCTCAACACAAAATGCATTAAATATCCAAAGACTGAATAGAGAACTCTTTGATTAGTATAGGAGAAAGCTGTTATTACAAGTGAGATGGAACAACTGGGAAAATACAGACATGGTTGTTATGTATAGGAAACTTCAGAAAGAGGGTGACTTCATTAGCTTTAAGTAAACAGTGGTGTTATAATAGGGAATTCTAATGTCAAATGAAACCTTTGCATCATACCTGATGAAAAGATGTGCCGCAGTTGAGGCTTATCTGTGTGTGTGTTAACTACACTTGCATAGAGCAATCAGAGTTTGCTTGCAACTGGCCACAGATAATTTTTGTGCTGCACATGATGATGTCAAATTCATACTTGTTTGATATTGAAATCAACTACTTAGGGCCCTTGCAGATAACCAAAAGATATGGTCAGATTGATTGTCTTCAGTTCTCTGCTACTAAGTCATGTTTGTGTCTTCCTCCTCTCTTTTTTGTTTATAACATCACCGATCATTATGTTTGTTGCATGTAAAATGCATGCAAAGCTATGAGTGTCAACTCTCTACAAGTATCCCATATTGTTTAAAATTGTTTCTCGGTATATTTTTTTTGCAGTTTTTGCCCTGTCAAGACTGAGTAGGATGATTTTTTTTTCACTGCATTGGTTTTTGCTTGCATTAATAAATCAGTGCAGTCACATATACTCAAACTGACTGTGTTTGAGAATGTAATTTTTCTCTGTCTCATGTAGCACACACATTTCCAGCTTAGGAAAACTATAGCATTTGACTGTTATTGTAATTAGAGAGAGAGCATATAACTTTCAACAAGTTTTATCTAGATATTCTACTTTTCTGTTTCCTGATAATGGGTTCCATTAAAGTTAATTAGCTCACTTTAGTCTTATATACTACTGGAAATAAAGGCATGTTTTTAAATAAAATACGAAAATCAGCATCATTAAAGCTTGCAGTTGCAAAGAGAAGTGGGATATGTTGTAAAATCTGAACCCAATTTAAGTTGAAATTAGGAACAGGTGATAGCCGCAACAGTGCGTATCTTTTATAGAGTATTATTATATGACTAATTAAATTCACAATTTCAGAGTTTACACAAAGAGGCTTAAAGATAAAATATATTTTTCAATTGCATTTAAAGTACTATTTCATAGTAATTTTTAAAATTAATCATTTCTTTGGAAAAGGGACTTGGCTAAGTTCACTTCCCATTCTGTTATTCTGCAATAACAGAAAATGTCAGGGACCAATCAAGGTCAGAAATTCTTTAACTATATTTACTTGAAAAATGAATTTTGATGGATTTAAACATAATTTTAGGAACTTGACTTTTACTTATCTATCAGTACTTTGCCAACTCTAGAATGTTGCCAAAACATTTCTAATTTTTTATTCTAGCCAGATATCCAGTCAACATTTATTAATAAATTGAGAAAAAGTAATACCATTTGTGGTGATTGATGGAAGCTGGTAATACTAATAAGGAAAAATAAATAAAATAACTCTTGAGTTTACTATCCTCTCTGTATCTGGTTTATTTCTATATTACCAAGTCCCTAGGGTATAGTTTATGTGTGTCAGATAATACTACATTACCATTAATGAAGTATCCACATGGATATGACTCATATCTGCTATCTAACTTTACACTGTAGATTAACAAAATTATAGCTACAACATAGAGATGATCATCTGAAAGCAAGAACTGGTATATTTAATTATGTTTGTAATGAGATATTAACCTTTGAAAATAAATTTGCCTTTCCTTTTGTCACCTTATGCTATCTTTCTCCTTTTAATTTTCACTATGAAAGATGTTTTTATTTATCATTAGGGAGAATGTAATGTGATTAAGTTGAGAAATCTAGACTGGTAAAATTGTTTGAAAGGAGAGATTAAATGTAGAGAAAATTATTGCAACTTTTGAATGTTCTTTCTCTTTATTATATTTCCCTCCTTCACATTTTTCTTCTTTTACCTACATTCTTCCTTTTCTCATCTTTTACAGGCATTATCTTCCACAATTTTTAGACTAAGTTGACTTCAGTCTGCATTCAGTCTTCTCTCATTAGTCGTAAGGCCTTAAGAAAATGTGTGAAACCTCTTAAGTTAGTCCCAAAGTAGTGAGTTTCTAAAAGTCAAGGATTTGGCATTTGCTAGGTACTCAAGAAATTTTATACCACTCATTCTCTTCTTTCCTTAATCTATCATACACTGCAGGTCAAATAGCCCATAATTTTTGTCATGAACACCATTTTTTTTCTTCCTTTTTTTTTTGAATTTTTTTTTCAGTGTTCCAAAACTCATTGTTTATGCACCACACCCAGTGCTCCATGCAAGACGTACCCTCCACCAGGCTCACCCCACCCATCACCCCCCTCCCCTCTAAAACCCTCAGTTTGTTTCTCAAAGTCCACAGTATCTCATGGTTTGTCTCCCCCTCTGATTTCCCCCATGAACACCATTCTTACCGTAACTCACAAATATAAATTTCTTTTTTATACAAGTTTTTATTTAAATTCCCATTAGTTAACATACAGTGTAGTATTAATTTCAGACACAGAATTTAGTGATTCTTCACTTACATACAACATCCGGTGCTCATCACAAGTGCCCTCCTTATACTCGTCACCCATGTGACCCATCCCCCCCCCCCCACTGCCCTGCTCACCTCCCCTCCAGTAATTATCAGTTCATTCTCTACAGTTTAAGAGTTTGTTTCTTGGTTTACCTCTCTCTCTTTTTTTACCTTCTATGTACATTTGCTTTGTTTCTTAGATTCCATATATGAATGAAATCATATGGTATTTGTTCTCTCTGGCTGACTTATTTTGCTTAGCATAATACTCTAGGTCCATCCACGTCATTGCAAATGGCAAGGTTTCATTCTTTTTTATGGCTGAGTAACATGCTATCATATATTTATACTTATTTATATAAATGTATATATACCACTTCTTCTTTATCCATTCATCAGTCAATGAATGGACATTTGGGCTCTTTCCATAATTTGGCTATTGTTGCTAGCCTGGAGAATGATGTGCTTCCAAGCTCATTCAGGTTGTTTGCATAATTATTTCCCTGTGGCCCTGACTTATTGGCTGTTGACTCAAGGCTTCTCCCAAGTCCTAGAGTCAGTTTGCAACTTCTTGGCATGTGGCAATGTCTGTACAAAGTTTTTATATGGCTAATTGCTTCTTCTAGACGAGAAGAGAATCTCTCTTTCCAGTCTGCTAAAATGGAGTCATAGGTAACATAGTCAAATCTAGGGTGTGAAATTCCGTTGTCTTTGTCATGTTCTATTTGTTTGGAACATGTCACAGGTTCTGCCAATACTGTAGGAGAGGGGATTTACCAATGTGTAAAATCCTTGGAGTGTTTCTGCTGCAAGAAGACAGCTAGAATTTTCAGGGGAGAGTACAGAGAAGAGAAAGCTGTACAAAAAGACAACTGTACAAAATGAGAGCTGTGGAGAGCTACATTGGGTTCTTCTGTTGGTTACTATCTGCACATGTGCAGGAAGAAGCTACTTGAGGCCAAGCAAAGAACAAGAGGAAAAGGAAAAAGAAATAGAATACAAAAGGAAAAGAGAATACAATTCCCAGACCTCAAACAAATCCAGGAATAATTTAGGTCCCTATGAGCCAAAGTGAAAACCCTTCCAATAAATGGGGAGAGTACAGAGAATATTGCCTCAGTAGAATGGCAAAATTAGTTTTAAATTAAAGGCTCCTCTGCTACCCTTTAACAAATCTTAAAAGTAAGCCTTGAAAAGATCAATGGCTTCCAAATAACCTGCATGTCAGTATGAAGCCCAAAAGCATTTTAAAAGGATACAAAAACTCAAGCTCCCAAGATAAAATTTGCAATATCTGGCATCCAAATAAAACCTTAGAAGCAAACAAGAAAAAAAACAAAGAATGAAGAAAATCATAAGTAGAAAAAAAATGAATCAAGAGAAACAGATTCGGAAAGATTTAATGCCCATTTTTAATAAAAAGTTTAAGTAAATTGTGATATATTCATACCTTGGAATACCAGATTGCAGTGGTTTCCAAATCTTTGTTCATGCCCTCCCAAAAGTCCCTATGACACTTTCAGGGGTTCTGCAAGGTTGAAATTATTTCCATAATAACATTAAGGCATATTTTGCTTTTCTCGTTGTGTTGACATTTGCAATGACCATGCAAAGTAATGGTGAATAAAACCCTGGTGCCCTAACACAAAGCATGGCAGTGGCACCAAACTAGAGTAGCACTCCTATTATTCATGGCCACTCATTTTCAGGAAAAGCATTTCAGTTAAGAATGTCTTCAAAAGAGCAGTAAGAAAATGTATAAACCTCCCCCCCACCCCGAGTACATGTGGGAGAAAAAGGGAATGCATAAATCATTTCTGTTCAATAGTAAAATATGATGCAAATTGTGGATGTTCAGAATTAAGTAGGTGGCACACATATTCTCTAAAATAAACTGAGCCTATCACTTCAAGGAAAACAACTTTGGGTATGTGTTGCCAATGATGAAATTTGATCCTGATTAAGTTAGAATTTTAGGGAACTTGTATCCAATAGTGGGAGTTTGACAGCTATCTACTGCTTAAAATCTTCTGATGAGATTGATAGTGATATTGACAAATAGAGCTCTTGATATTGTTTAATGAAATGTGTTGGCGCTTGGGAGATCTTTATAACTATAAAGAACTGAATTTTCCAAATGAGCGATGTGTGATGTTTCCAAGTGATGCATGAGTAACAATAAATTCAGAGGTAAAAAATGATGTTAGATTCACACTGCAACTTAACTTGAAAAACTTACATGTTTTGAGTTTTTTGCAGTATCAAAAAGAATGCATACAATTATCTTAAATGCTAAGATTCTGTTTACCTTTTGCATACCTGTGTGAGGCTGGACTCTCTTTAGATATATCTATACTTTATATATTTCTATAGCCTATTGCAACAGATTAAATGGAAAAGCAGATATTAGGATCCAGTAATCTCCTCTTAACCCAGACATTAAAGAGACTTCAGAGTGTTAAAAACAATGCCATTCTTCTCATTAAATCTTTCAAAATGTAATTTTATGAAATTATGTAATTTATATTGCCATGCAATGAGATTTTTATAATAAATTTGTAAAAATTGTTGTAGTAAATAGATACTTATAAAATATTTCAGTTTTCATTTCTGATATGACAAATTTGAAATGTATAACACACATAAACCAAAACTATCTGTTATTTGCAATTTTTAAAAGTATAAATGGGACATGCAATCAGTAAGTCTGATTAAGGAAATTCCTTTCCAATAAAGGAAAATAAGTGAATAATGAATAAATAAGAATAAGTGAAATAAATGAGCTATAGCTACATACAACCTGCATCCATCTTACAACTGCAGTGATTATAAAAGAAGCAAATTTCCTACAAATACAGTATGTATGTTTCTATCACGTATCAGACAGAATGTGTAGTTTAGAAGTCACATATAAGTGGTAAAATAAAAAATAATTTCAAGGACATATACTCACAAAATCAGTATACTGGGTTATCTCTGGGAAGAGGAAAAGGAGTAGGTGACTAGGCAGGAATACAAATGAAAATCAGGCAATGTTCTAGAAACAGGCACCGGTCTATCACTTGCCCACTTTGTAATTATTCCCCAAATTGTTAATATATAGCTTATGCACTATTCTGAAGTTTTATCTCACAGTTAAAAGGGGTAAGAAATTGATCCTGGAAAATATTTAGCAGTAAAGAAAATTAACATGATACTACAAACATTATACAAAAACATTTATCCAGAAGGAAAAACAATCATTTTTAGTTCTAACACTAAAACACCAGCATAAATTTACAATTTGAATGATAAACAATTTTATAATTCTGGACTGCCAAAATGTAAACCTTCCTTTCTTCCTCATGCAGTTTACAATCCATAGTAGATCATTTCAATAACACTTGCCCACATCCTAAACACTCTTGACTCTTCAATATTTCATTCTCCCTGTATGGCAATCCTCTAACCAAGGACAACCACCAACTATTCAATATCTTATGTCTTCATCTGGCAGGACAAAAAGTTCAGGAGAATGAAGCTGGTCAGATTTTGAATACTGTAATACTCACTGACAAAAGCAACTAAAAATCTCAACCATTTCATTATATTCATAACAACCTACTCTCACCTCCCACAA
Organism: Mellivora capensis; assembly: GCA_004024625.1. Lineage (NCBI taxonomy): Eukaryota > Metazoa > Chordata > Mammalia > Carnivora > Mustelidae > Mellivora > Mellivora capensis. Next base: position 10,957 of record PISX010022413.1, on the reverse strand, counting down.
GAGCTATTTCAAAACTTCTTCATATTCCCTTAACCTCCACCTCCTCAAGCTTCCTACCCTCAACAGATGACATTCCTATTAATAATTGTCATAAAATAGAAGACATTGGAAAGGATCAACCTCATCTTCCAGATATCAAACCAGCTGTCTCCCTCCATCTGAACACATTATGTTCTTCTCCTCTGTTAGTATAAGAGGTTACCTCTCTTTCATTTAAGACCAACTTCTCCTAGACATAGTTCTGGGGGACTTTTTTCTGTATTTGTAACAATAATAGTTAAATAATAAATATAAAAATAAAATAATCTTGGATGTTGACACTTTGGAGATTTGTGTTCTGAATACCCTTTGTTACATTGTGTCAATATTCTAAAATTTTCAGTTGTAAACATCTATAATATATATGTTATGTGTTTCAATATTTAGTATTTTTAGTCAGCATAGAGCAAAAAAACTCCAAAACTGTGAAAGTATGTGTCACTTTTTGTGGTTAAAATCCAGTAGTATGAAGGCAGCACATAATGATAAGACAGTATGTTGTTTGGAAACATGTTAGAAATTCTAATATTTAAGATACCTACACTAATGACCTATCCTAATTATGTAAATTACCATTATGCTTAAATGAAAGACAAAATAATCTAGAAGACATTTTTTCTTTAGTTTTTATTTAAATTCCAGTTAGTTAACATACAATGTAATATTAGTTTCAAGTGCACAGTTTAGTGATTCAACACTTACATAAAACAACAGAAAGATCTTTTACATTAAATGATTATATACCTCATCCTTACTATGTATTCTGCATTTTAATTTAATGTAATACAAAATACAAGATAAATGTTCTCTTTACAGAGACATGGATACTGGTGAATCTAGAACGGGAGATAATAAAAAATATTAGTAAATGCTCAGAATAATGTTCAGATTGTCACTCCTTTGATATTGAAGCTAAGATTTTAAAATATTTTCAGAAGACTATTTTAACAAAGATACTACAAATTTTTCAAATATATAAACTATGGGAATATATGATATTTTATAGTTTTATATTATTATTTTAAATAACAAATTATATATTAAAGACATTTTTATTTATTTATAATATTAAAGGCAAAATTATTCCTTGTCTATTCATTCTCTACTGATAATCCCAGGGCCAAAGAAACTTAAAATTTTCTTTGTTCTGTTCTTTCATGTCTGGGACCTTCAATCTCCAATATTTAAAAAAAAGATTATTTCTCTTGGCTTTTACTGATAATATATCCAGTTGAGATTTCATTTAATGAATAATTTTTATGGATAATCTCTATGAGCTAAGATAGCATTGATCTTTAAAGCCAGGTTGCAAAACAAACTCATATAGCTGCATTTTTGCTATGGGGGGGTGGTGGTACTGGATTGCCTCTCAGAGATAATTCCTTTTAAGTAATATTCTATGTGACATGAAGTCTGTTTCTAAACACTTATTGATTACAATATATTCAACTTTCCCATACACTCAAGTTTATCATGTACAGTTAACTGACTTGTCACTCTGAAGTAGAAACATTTTGTTTTAGGAGTCAGGGATCAATATGAAACAAAATTTAATTATAGAAAATTACGAAGAAAATAATAACAGTCAAAGCTTTCATCATTGAAAATTTAGCCCCTGTCAACTTCTTGGCATATTTGCTCTGAGTCTTTTCCCTCCCTTCCCTCCCTTCCCTCCCTTCCCTCCCTTCCCTCCTCCTTTCCTTCTTTCCTCCCTCCCTTCCTTCCTTCCTCATTCCCTCCATCCCTCTGTCTCTCTCTCTCTTTCCTTCCTGCCTCCCTCCCTCCCTCCCTTCCATCTCCCTCTTCTGTATCCGCTCTCTCTTATTTCTTTTAAGAGACTCACTCTATTGTAAAATTGACATGTGTTTATCTTAAAAAATTCAAGCAGTACAGGTGATTTGAAGATGTAATTTTAAAAGTCCCCCAAGTCCAGGCATCTGGGTGGCTCAGTGGATTAAGCTGCTGCCTTCGGCTCAAGTCATGATCTCAGGGTCCTGGGATTGAGTCCCACATCGGGATCTCTGCTCAGTGGGGAGCCTGCTTCCCTCTCTCTCTCTCTCTCTGCCTGCCTCTCTGCCTACTTGTGATCTCTGTCAAATAATAAATAAAATCTTTAAAAAAAAAAAAGTCACCCAAATCCCATCACCCATAGTTACTGTTTCTATTTATAGACAAAAAGAAATGAATTCGCTGTCACAAAAAGTGTACTACGTTTCAGATACAACTTCAAAAAACATTAAAATTATAAATAACAGACAAACTAAGTTTCATTGAAAATAATTGCAGAATTCTAATGATAACAAAAATATTAGTTCTTTAAAATATACCTCCAAGTTTAGGAAAAAAGATTTTGAAACAAGTTCAAAAGATTGAGATCATTCAATTGTAAAAGCTTTTTCAAAAAAATATACAAATGACAAAGAAGTATATGAAAAGATGCTCAATATTATTAATCATGAAGGAACTGAAAATCAAAACCACAAAGAAATAGCATTTCATACCCACTACTATAGCTAAAATTTTTTAAAAAGACAATTATAAACAGGTTAAGAAATTGAAGTTCTCATATACTGCAAGTGGGAATACAAAATAATACAGTTACTAGGGAAGAGTGTGGTGACTCTTTAGTTCTTCAAATAGCTAAACATAGAATTATCATATGATTCAGCAATTCCAGTCTGAGATACATACACAAAATAATTGAAAACAGGTATTCAAGCAAATACTTGACATAGATCTTCACAGCAGCATTACTCATATTTAATATATGGATATATATCATATATATGTGCTTGCCTCTTCAGTGTGTGTGTGTGTGTGTGTGTGTGTGTGTGTGTGGCAGTTCCAACATGGAAACAACCTAAATGCCTATCATCTAATAAATGGATGACTAAATATGTCATATTCCTATCATAGAATATTATTTGGCAACACAATGAATGAATTACTGATTCATGCTACAACATGGATGGGCCTTAAAAACATTGTGCTAAGTGATAGAAGCCAGACACAAAATACCACATACCATGTGATCACATTTGTATGCAATGTCCAGAATACGTAGGGGGTAGGGGAGGAGGTGAGGATTGACTGTTAGTGATTATGGGGTTTTTTTGTGGGGATGGCTGATAAACACATTCTAAAATTAACTGTGGTGATGTTTATATATATATATATATATATATATATATATATATATATATAAAAGATAGGTTATATTAGTTTAACTGTACAACCTAATAATTCAATAATTCTATCCATTACTCATTGCTCACAACAATAGGTATAGTCACCCTCTGTCACTGGATAATGTTATTACAATATTGTTGACTCTATTTCCTATCTTGTACTTTTCATCTCCGTGACTTATTTTATAACTGGAAATTTGTACCTCTCAATCCCCTTTGTCTATTTCATTCATCCCTACCACCCACCTCTCTGACAACTATTAGGTCTCTGTAGTTAAGAGCCTGTTTGTTTTATTTCTTGAATTCTACATATGAGTGAAATCACATGGTATTTGTCTTTTTCTGTCTGACTTATTTCACTTAACATATACTCTCTAGGTCCATGTATGTTCTTGCAAATGGCAAAAATCTCATTCTTTTTATGGCTGAGTAATATTCCAGTGTGTGTGTGTGTGTGTGTGTGTGTGTGTGTGTGTATCACATTTTCTTTATCCATTCATCTATCAGTGGATACTTGGGTTGTCTCCGTATCTTGGCTATTGTAAATAATGCTGCAATAAATATAGGGTGCATATATCTTTTCAAATCAGTGTTGTCATTCAGTATTCTTTACCAAAATTTCTAACAAATTTTCCTGAAATATGATGTGTGACTTCAAACTCCAGTTTTGGAGATATTTTTCTCTCCTCATTTCTAAAAAAAATTTCTTACATTAATTATTGAATAAATCTACTTCCATTTGTTGATTTCTGTATTTCCCTGACATGAGTTATCTTTATTTTGGATCGTCTTTATCCATCATCCATAGCTATTAGCTTCTCTCTGATTACTTCATTACATCCTAATTTTAATCTGTATTCATCTGTATTCAGAGTGATAATCTAGAGACATTCTTCTCTAAGGGTACTATAGTTTTCTTGGTTTATATCATTGATTTTATACTTATTATTGTGCAATGATCCTAATTGGGTCTTTACTTTTGTTTTTTACCTTTATTTGAGCTATGATTTTAATTTCCTTAATACACAAACATATTTATATTATGTAGGGTTTAGGATGAGTGAATGCTGAGAAAATTCCTCTGTTCCCTTAGATAGAATTTGTTCATATACACTACTTTGCCTTTTGATATTATAGTCTTGAATATTATAGAGTTGCTGTATTACATTTGCGCAGCTTCTTATATTTTGGTTTTGTTTTTTCCTGCCCACAACGAGTAGCTGTGCTTGGAATTTGCTTTGATATGATCTAGGGATGTCTCAGGTTCTTCCCATCCTGTCTGAGATTGGTTTCTTTACTCTCAGAACCTTATTTGTGTCCAGTCACTCATGTATCCTGACAATTTGGTGAAGATAAAGAATTTTAGAGGGTTCCACTGAGATGTGAAGCATCTTTGTTAGAATATCTGTTCTAACACTCATAAACATCCTTTACTATTCTTCACTCTACCATATTGGGAGAATTGTTCATCTCCATGTGGCCATTAACCCATTCCTTCTGTTATTCTCTTAATCAGTGTGAAATCCTGCTATTTGCACTTTCGTCTTTTTGCCATTATACCATTTTCTACCCAGAGTGTAGCCATTCTGTCCCTTCTTAGTCTGATATATGCCCAGTTTTTTGGTAGAATTTGGGTTATTATCTATGGTTTTTACCAATTCATCATGTTCCTGAGCGAGGTGGCTTGTCAGTCCATCAGGAGGCCAGCTGGGCTGACCTTTCCTTTAAAATCTATCATTTAAAAAAAATTATTTATGTTATTTTAAGTTTTTCTAGTTTGTGATACTGGATTATCTCTTTTCCATTTATTTGATTTCTGTAGATGAATAATTTTTGTAGGATTTTACTTTTGCTCATTTGGGAGGAAATTTGTTGGAAATTTTCCTGTGCCCTTTTGATCACATCTCACCAAGAAAATAACTGACAGTATGTCATTTAAATTATTTTATTGGTTTGCCATGCACTGCAAGCCTAGTGTGTAATGCATGCAAAGTAAATCCTTATTTAATTATTAAATAGTTTATGTATAATTAGTTCTTAATAGATTTCATAACAATGTTATATATTTGTATTTTTTCTTTTAATTTTTAAATTCTATTAATTCTTTTAATTTTTCAGAGTGCCTTCTCATGATCTATTTATGTAATCATGATTAAAATCCTGTACATTTGGTAATGTAAACATTTTCTGCTCTTTATGAGTAAAGTGAGGCTCAGGAAATTTTTTAAAATAAGCAGCAACTAGTCAGTAGTAGTTCAAAATTGAGTATGGGGTTTTGAATACTTAGCATCAGATATAACAATCCACTTTAGTCAAAAATATTTTTTGTTTCAAGTTTTTATTTACATTCCAGTTACATTCCAGTTTATTTACATTCCAGTTACATTCCATTAACATATAGTGTGATATTGATTTCAGGAGTAGGATTTGATCATTCATCACTTACATATTAACACCCAGTGAGCACCCAGTGCTCATCACAAGTGCCCTCCTTAAAACCTATCACCCACCTAGCCCATCGCCTGCCTACCCCGCTAGCAACCCTCAGTTTCTTCCCTGTGGTTAGTAGTCTCTTGTGGTTTGTCTCCCTCTCTTTTTGACAGTTTTCCCTGCAATAACTTCTTTAGGAGTATTAAAATATTAACATGTGAATTTTATTAAAACTGCTTATTTGACTAAAATTTTGGATAATAATTTTTAGCCAAATAGTAAACAATAGAGCAAATAAAATGATATGAAAAACCATTACATATGTTTTTCTATTTAGAATTAAGTAATTATAGGGGCACCTGGGTGGCTCAGTGGGTTAAAGCTTCTGCCTTCAGCTCAGGTCATGATCCTGGGGTCCTAGGATCGAGCCCCGCATCTGGCTCTCTGCTCAGCAGGGAGCCTGCTTCCTCCTCTCTTTCTCTCTCTGCCTGCCTCTCTGCCTACTTGTGATCTCTGTCTGTCAAATAAATAAATAAATAATTTAAAAATAAAAAATAAAATTCATTAGAATTAAGTAATTATATACTTATATTAATAAAAATGTTTACCAGTTACCAGATGTGATGAAATGGAATTATATTACACATGTCATGGATATCTCCATTGTTTTTGTAAAATCTACCTTCAGAATAAAATTTTTTATCATGAAAGTGCTAGTAAGTAAAGGAGCAATGTATAGACACCACTACAGACTCAAAGATGGTATGGCCTTTTAAAGCAAACTAGAATTAAAAAAAAAATATGGAATTTTTTGAAACAACTTTTTAAAAAAAATTCCTATTTTAATTGTATACAAATGTTATGATCAACTCTGAATTTTATCTTTCAAACAAAACCCACCTGTAAGAGGGTTTCTAAGTTATCTATGTTCCCAAACTATAATTATTTTCATCAATGGTGCATCTAAAAAATGATAAAGAAGGAAAAGTCAGAAATTGTTACCTGCCTTGTAATTTTAAAGAAAATTATAAAGGGGAATAGAAATGTTTTGTTCAAATGAATAAACATTTTTTAAACATCTAGTTTGTAACAAGAATTATGGCATGTAATGTGTAGTACCAAATGACAATGACAAAAATCTGCTCTTATAAAGCAGACTATGTAGTAGGAAAAGAGCAAGTTAAAATACATAGCTGTCAAAGTGGTGAGAAGGTACTGACCACTGTGGGTATTTAGTTAAAAGGCATCAAGATGAAGAAATCAACAAAACCTTAGGGAAGAAAAGGCATTTGAGATAGGTCTTAAAAACGGTAGTATTTTTGTAGAACAGTTGAGAACAAGGTTACATTTTCAGTGAAGAAAATGACAGGAATAAATCCAGGAAAGGCTGAAAATCATACAGCAAATATAAGAAACATTGTAAATTTGAGGAACATAGTGGAACATGGTGCAAAATTTGGAGATACAAATAAGAAGTTAAGCTCAATGATTTACTTCTGTTCAACAAATATCTATTAAACACCCACTCTTTGGTAAGCACTGTACTAGGTGCTGCTTGAAATTGAAAGTCATGTTCCCTCTCCTCAAGATTTATATAACTTATTGGTTGAGATAGAAACATAAACAGATGTTTTAATAAAATGAAGTAAATAAAGTGATAGAGTCATGCCCCGAGTTTCTGAAAGCTGGTACCGTTTGGTTGATGAGGGTTATGAAGATAGATCTCCAGGAAAGGTTTTCCAGAGAGGTTTTCTAGTCTTGAGCTGAAGTTTTAATAGGTGAATAAGGGGCTTCTTATTCTGCAGCTAAATACTGGAAAGACAGCAGTCAGAAATAATACCAGACACAGAAAACTGCATGAACAACAAGGCATGAAATAGCAGATGAATGTGAACAACTAATAGGGGGTTAAGAGGACCAGATGATGAAGGAAACTGATGACAGGAAATAGGAGTAGAGAAGACTACAGAAGGAGGCATGGAGTGATTGGTAGAGATTGTTATGTGGTATGTCAGGAAACATACATTAACATATAGATAAGTAATACCAGCTTAAAGGATTTTAAGCAAGTGGAGTTTTGGTCAGTTCCATCTGGAGGCTGCATGAAAGATGGGTTTGAGAGAACTGCAAACTTGGAAGGCCATGTAGAGATCATGAATGTTTGAGCAAAGCCAGTCGAGTAGAGAAGTGAGATTTAAAAGCCTTCATAGGAGGTAAAAAAATTTCAAACAAAAATTACTGTTGAACCAAAATATATTTCATGGATTCACAAATGGGCGAAACAGTCCCTGAATTGTAGGGACTTTGCCACTTCAGCTTTGTGGTAATCATGATACAAAGTGTGGAAGAAATGTAGAAATATAGAAAATCTTATTGTGGAGTTTGAAGCCAAGTGTGAGTAATTTAGAAAAACATGTATAATAAGAGGCCTTGAGACCTCACTGAGAATTTGTGAAAAGAGAACCAACATTGGCATATCTGTTTTAGAAAGACAATTCTGGGACCCTTAAAGAAGGACATAAGTGGAACAGAAGTGCAGGACCAGTTAAGGAGATATGACTATAAGAAACAGGTAATACTGTTTTGGACTGTAATGGCAGGTTTATTTTTTTAAAGGTAGATAGTAAGTACAGATATTTAGAAAGTAAGGTAAGCTGAACTTGGTGAGTAATTTATGTGGAATGTGAATAGAAAGGAATAGAGAATACCTATGAGATTGTTATTTGTGAAGTGGGTGTATGATGATACCTTTAACCAGGAAAGAAAAAATGGGAGAAATGTCAGCTGTGGGGACACCTGGGTGGCTCAGTTGGTTAAGCAGCTGCCTTTGGCTCAGGTCATGATCCCAGTGTCCTGGGATCGAGTCCCACATCGGGCTCCTTGCTCAGCAGGGAGCCTGCTTCTCCCTCTGCCTGCCACTCTGTCTACCTGTGCTCGCTTGCTCTCTCTCTCGCTCTGTCTCTGACAAATAAATAAATTTTAAAAAAAATCTTAAAAAAAAAAATGTCAGCTGTGAGGGGAAAGATTAAAAGTTGCTTTAGACATTTGGAGCTTGAAACCTCTTTCAGAAATAGAAAAATGATTCACATTTCCAAGTTGAATTTCCTAATTTATAATTCCTTAATAAATAAATCATGAATCATTTATTTTAATTCTAGTTGCACAAAAATAATGTCATCATTAGAATTTATCCTATAGGCACTGTCATTATTGCTACATTTAATATGCTTTTATAATGCTCTGGGAGTATTCTACTTTAACCAATTTTCCTTTATACAGCAGTGAGCTAAAATAGGTGTGGCATTTAAGAATAGAAAAAAAAAACAATTTATCTTAGTAGGTGCTTAACTTTTATATCAAATTTTGTTTAGAAGAGATAATATTGACAACTTTTCTATTTTGTTGGGCATTGTTAAGAATATGTAAAATAGTAAGTGCCATTGGAAGCATTCAGCTAGTAATAACAGCTGCTACTTCTGATTAAATAATCTGAGAGAGAGAGAAAGAAGGTTGTTACATAATGACAAAGTATTCGGTTCATTAAGAGAATATAATAATTGTAAGCATATATGCACCTCATGTTAGAACACATAAATATTAACAGATCTGAAGGGAAAAACAGACAGCAATACTATAGAAGCAGCGGATTCCAATACCTCATTTTCAATGGCTAGATTGTCCAGACAGAAAATCTATAAGGAAACATTGGATTTAAACTACATGTTAATCAAATGGACCTAACAGATGGATACAAAACAGTCTATTCAACGGTAGCAAAATACACATTCTCAAGTATACATGGAACATTTATTGTCCAGGATAGATCATGGTAGGCCACACAAAATCAGTCTTAACCAATTTAAGAAGATTGAAATCATATCAAGGATCTTCTCTGACCACTATGGTATGAAACCAGTAATCAGTAATGACACTAAAACTGGAAAATTCATAAACATGTGGAAATTAAACAATATGCTCCTGAACAACCATTGGGCCAAAGAAGAAATCAAAAGGGAAATCATAAAATATTTTGAGACAGATAAAATTGAAATGCGGCATACCAAAACTTATGAGATACAACAGCAACTCTAAAAGGTAAGTTTATAATGATGATTGCCTACATTAGGAAAAAATAAAGAGCTCAGATAAATAACCTAACTTTAAGGAGCTAGAAAAAGAAGAATAAACTAAGGCCAAAGTTAGTAGAAGGAAGGAAAAAGCAAGTATCAGGAGAAATCATTGAAATGGAGCCTAAAAAGACAATAAAAGAGAGCAATGAAACTAAGAAATGGTTTTTTTTTTTTAAGATAAAGATAAACAAAATTTGGTACCTTTAGCTAGACTCACCAGGGAAAAAAGAGAGAGGACTCAAATAAACAAAATCAGAAACAAAAGAGGATATGTTACAGTTGATACCACAGAAATACAAAAGATCATAAGAAACCACTATGAAAATTATACACCAACAAATTTGACATCCTAGAAGAAATGGATAAATTCCAGAAACACCACAAGCTACCAAGATTGAATCATGACAAAAGAGAAAACCACAAAGACTAATTACTAATAAAGAAATTGAATCAGTAATCAAAAACCTCCCAAAAAGAAAAGTCCAGGACCATGTAGCTTTATTAGTAAATTATACCAAACATGTAAGGAAAAAATAATACCAATTCTTCTCAAACTCTTCCAAACAAAGGAAGATTGGGGGACACTTCCAACCTCATTTTATAAGGCCAGAATTATCCTGATACCAAAGTCAGTGAATGACACTATAAGAAAAGAAAATTAACAAGCCAATATCCCTGGTGAGCATGGATGACAAAATCCTCAACAAAATATTAGCAAATCAAATTCATCAATACATAAAGAAAATACACCATGATCAAATCAGATTTTATTCCAGGGGTGCAAGTACAGTTCAACAACTGCAAATCAATAAGTGTGATGTAGCACACTAATAAAATCAAGGCTACAAACTATATGATCATCTTAATAAATGTAGAGGAAGTGCTTGAGAAATTCAGAATCCTTTCATGACAAAAACTCTCAATAAATTATGTACAGATGGAATATATCTCAATATAACAAAAGCCATATATGACAAGCCTATAGCATGTATCATACTCAAAAGAGAAAATATGAAAGCTTTTCTTCCAAGATCAGGAACAAGACAAAGATGCCCACTCTCACTGCTTTAATCAACATAATACTGGAAGTTCTAGCCAGAGCAATTAGGAAAAAAATAAATATAATATATATTTATTAATTTATTGTATTATTTATATAATATATATTTA
>PISX010022412.1:0-31779 GCA_004024625.1 Mellivora capensis | reverse complement strand
TTATCCATTCGTCCGTTGAAGGGCATCTTGGTTCTTTCCACAGTTTGGCGACCATGGCCATTGCTGCTATAAACATTGGGGTACAGATGGCCCTTCTTTTCACCACATCTGTATCTTTGGGGTAAATACCCAGTAGTGCAATTGCAGGGTCATAGGGAAGCTCTATTTTTAATTTCTTGAGGAATCTCCACACTGTTCTCCAAAGTGGCTGCACCCACTTGCATTCCCACCAACAGTGTAAGAGGGTTCCCCTTTCTCCACATCCTCTCCAACACACGTTGTTTCCTGTCTTGCTAATTTTGGCCATTCTAACTGGTGTGAGGTGGTATCTCAATGTGGTTTTAATTTGAATCTCCCTGATGGCATTCATCTCTTTTTTTGAGGAATGTCTCTTCATGTCTTCTGCCCATTTTTTAATTAGGTCTTTTTATTATTAGATGTCAGAGTTCTTTATATATTACAGATTCAGGTTTTTTATCAGATATGTGATTTGCAAATATTCTCTCCCATTCTGTGGGTTATCTTTTGACTTTCTTGATAATGCCCTTTGAAGCGCAAAAGCTTTTCATTTTGATAAAGTCAAATTTATCTATTTTTTTCTTTTGTTGGTCATACTTTTTTGTGTTATAGCTAAGAATCCATTGCCAAATCTGAGGTCATGAAGATTTACCATGTTTTCTTCTAAGAATTTTATAATGTAATCCTAGTGAGATATAGAAACATTGCTCTTGTATATTTCTAGTTCCATTTCCCCACTTTGTTTTAATATGTATTACACTTATAAATGTTACAGTCCTAACAATACATATCATAATTATTACTTTATATAATTAATGACTTTTAAAGAAGCTGAAAGAAGAAAGGAAGGCAAGTAAATATTTATTTTGTTACACTAGCCTTTGTATTTATCATTTCTAGTTCTCTTCTTTTCTTCTCTTGTGTTTGATTTACCATCTGGAGTAGTTTTCTTTTCCCACTATAGCTGTGCTCCCACCTATCTCCTGTGTGATATTATTGACAAGTATATTGCATCTCTATATGTCATAGGCTCAACAATTAATTTTATCCATATTATACAGTTGCTTTTAAAATTGGTTCAAAGAAGAAGGTGAAAAAAACTGTGCATTTATACATTCTGGTGCTCTTTGCTTTGGGGTGTATGTGTGTGCGTCTACATGTGTGCACGCATATTTGGATTATAGCCTGAGGTCACTTATTTTCAGCCTAAAGAACTTCCTTTAGTATTTCTTGAAAGGCGTGTGTAAACACATTTCCCCAGTTTTCGTTTATCTGCGAATGTTTTTGTTTTGTCTTCATTTTTGAACAGTATATTTTCTGGATATAGGATTCTTGCTTGACAATTTTTTTTGAGTGCTTTGAATATTATCCAACTACCTTCCAGGCTACACATTGTTTTTGCTAAGAAATCAGCTGTTAATCTTATTGGGGTCCCCTTGTTGGGAAGGAGTTTTTTTTCCTCTTGCTACTTTCAAGATGTTCCCCTTGTTTTGGCTTTTAATGTTTTTACTATAATGTGTCTGTGGATCTCTTTGTATGTTTCCTCCTTGGAGTTTGTTGCACTTTCTGGATGTGTAAATTACATTTTAATATGTAAGTTCTTTTTAATAAGCTTTGGAAATTTTCAGCCATTATCTCATCAAGTAGTTTTTCTTTCCCTTTATCGTTCTCCTTTTCTTCTGAAGTAGTCATTATCCATATGTTCGTTTGCTTAATAATGGCCCTCATTTCTCTGAAGCTTTGTTCATTTCTCCTCACTCTTTCTTTTATATTTGTTCTTCATATTGGATAATCCCTATTGTTCTGTCTTCAAGTTTACTAATTATTTCTTCTGCCAGTTCACATCTGCTCTCAGTCCCCTCTAGTGAATAGTTCATTTTAGTTACTATAATTTTCAACTCTAGAATTCCCATTTAGTTTCATTAAAATAATTCCTATTTGTTTATTGATATTCTCTATGTAATGTTACATTGTCATCACACCTTCTTTTATTTCTTTAACATGGTTTCCTTTGGTCTTTGGACATATTTATAATGATTACTTTGAAGGCTTTTTTTTTTGCAGTCTGACATTTGGTCAAAACCATAGGCAGTTTTTCTTGCCTGCTTTTTCCCAGGGTATAGGTTATACTTCCTTGTTTATTTGCATATCTTGCAATTTTTTTTGGAAACTGGACATTTTAGATAATGTAGTAACTTGGGGTACTGGTCCCCTCCTTCCCAGGGCTTGTTATTGTTATTTACTTGCTTTTCTATTTTGTTAAAGACTGGCTGGACTATTTTAGTGATGTCTTTCTTCACTCTCCTCCCTGCTGCCTACTTTGCAGTGTAAAAGCCTCTAATGTTGCTCCTTAAGGGGCATAGCCTTGAATATGTCCAGCTACCTTGGGATGACAGTGGTTTTGCTGGGGATTTCTGTCTCTTTCCCAGCTATGTTCCATTAGTTGCTGGCAGATTGTACTGCTGTTTTCAAAAGTGCCCTAGGGCAAAAATTGTTCCACAGACTAAAGCAATCAAATTCATGTTGCTTTGAAGTGATAGTTCCTGAGGACAACGTTTGAGATTTTTTCTGACCCCAGGCAGGCTCCTCGGAGCTACCTCCCTTCTTGGTTTTCTGGTTCTCGGGCAAACCAGCTGACCCACAGTTTAGCTTCTGTGGCTGATGATTCCATCAGTTTTTTCCCACTTGGCCTTTCATAAGAAACCTCCACTGTTTTTGAGAGCAAACTGAGGCATGAACTTCTTCACATTAAGTCAGTTCCTGTGGGAAGAGATGAAGAGTTATATGTTTTAGGGTCTTCTCCTATCAGGCAGAAATCTGCCAGCCACGGGTCTGAAGCTGGGGGTGGGGACAGTGGTGGCCTCTCTCTGAGTAATAATCCCCACCTTAGGACTTGAGTGCTAGTGGGGAATAAGAGGAGTTCTTTTTGGCAGGCTTCTCCTGATATGGAACCAGCCTCTTAGAAGTCAGGGTTAGGGTGATTGGGCCTTCAACAATCAAGTATTCTCAGTGACACCACACTCAAGGTCAGGCTTTGTCCCTTCTGTGGGCATGTATGGAAGAAGGGAGCCCCTCCTTCTTGACCACATTAGCCCAGAAGCTAGTTTCAGCAGTAGGTCACTGGGGGAAAGATGAGAGAAATGCTGATGTCCTGTCTTTCCCAGGAAGATAGTCTTCTAACTGGGAGCTCATGAAAGGGAGAGGGGCAGTGTACTCTGCTCTTAGCTATACAAGTCTCAAGTGGAGTTTCCATATTGCCAAACTGGGATGGGGAGGCAGGGAATAGGTGCTGGTTCAAACACCAGACTTGCTATTCTTATTGAGCTCTAGTAGCTTTTCTTGAGTAAATGTTATTTCATTTGCTGTATGCCCCAGGACCATTTCTAGGGATGTTAAATGGTGGTCCTTCTGTAACTTGCCAGTTTTGCTGAGGAATGGGTCTAAGGAGATCTTATGTTGTCATGCTAGAAGTTAAACTCTCTTCATTTGAATTTGACTGGCTTGTGTTCTTTGGTTTATACTGCATGCAGCAGAATGGTCTGTCCTTTCTGTTTGGTTTTTAGAAGATATTCCCATTGAGGACTGTCTGGCATACCTTTTACTTTAGTGTATTTACCTTGTATATTCTATTTAGTAGTTCTTTTGGATAGGTACTGTTTTGTTTTCATTTGTTGGTTCACATTTCATTTGTTTTCATCATGGACAAAGGATGAGAGCTTTAATATTTCCAGGTAGTAAATTCCCCCTTCCTGCATTATGACTGCTGACTGGCTGCTGCTAAGAGACTTTACTTCTGGCCTTCGTATTAATTGAAGTAGATTATAACAACACTAGTGAAACAATCCTCCTAATTTGCTTTTTAGAGAATCTAGTTTTAAGATACAGGTTTTATAAGATGCATATCAAGAAATGACAGTGATTACTGAGAAGACGTAAAATGTAACAAGAAAATCAAGAGCAGAACTTAAGAGGAGAAAATTAAGGGTATTTTTAACGGGATTTTGCATGGAACTTAAAAGGGCGAGAGGTGATTCAGTGACATTTAAAGTACCTGAAGGGCTTTTTTTTTTTTTTTAAATTAAAGGTTTTCCTTCTAGTAGTTCAGTGATACCTGAACTTACCTGGAATATTAGTTTATAAAAAGAGACATAGACTTCAGTTGTAGGAAGAGGGATTTAATGTGATATAAAAAAGAATTTCTTAAATTAATAGTCTTTTTAGTGGAAGAGCAAGGAAGACTTTAACCTAAGGGGCAGAATGAATAACCATTAATTATAATTTAGATATCTTCTTGAAGCTAGAACTGACTTAAATTTATATCATTCAGGATCAAAACTGACTTTAATAGGGGTGATTTGGCAGAAAGAACATTGGTAAACAAATGAATTGGATTCTGCTCTTGGCTTTGTTGTTAGGAGAACTAGAACAAATCATTAAACAATACTTTGCAGTCATTAGAAGAATATAAGTTATTAAGAAGCAATGGCCTAGTTTTGAGAAAAGCAAGACATACCAAACCAGTTCAGTTCTTCATATGAGAGAGTGATAAGGTACTTAGAAGCATAGTCTGTCTTGATTTCAGTAAGGCTTTCAGTAATTTTCCTCTATCATTCTCACCCAACAAGCCAGGAAGGAATGATGTTGTATACTGTTAAGGGGTCTTGAGGTAGCAGTATAGTAGTAAGTAAATCTTACTGGAGAAAATACAGAGAATTTGAAGAATTTTGATTTATAAGTATTAAAGAGGATGAACAGCTGGTATACGAAGGACATAGCATGATATAGTGGAATGAACATTGTCATCAGGACACCTGCCTACCTGAGCTCTATTTCTACTCTTGATTATCTTGGACAGATCACTTGTTCCTTTGGACTTGGTTTCTCTAAAATAAGATTTAGCTACTTGATCTCTAAAGTTTCTCAATTCTTTAGTTTCCTGACTCTGATCTTCTGAGAGTAATCCTTTGCATAAATAGAACCTCTATGTTATGAGCCTAGTTTATTACTATTAGTAGTTTTTCAGGAGCAACATAGGCTACATTTAAATTCATGTATGTTTTTAATGGAGCAAATTTATATGGTTCTGCCTCTTATGGTACTTGTTGATATAAGAACAGGAGTAGAAAAAATGAGATTTGTGATGAGTTCAGTATTTGCTAGTGCTGGGGAGATAGAATTAGAGGGGAAGAGTGAGCTAGGTTCTAAAATTACCTGTGAAGATAGAAATAGGTTCTAAGGAAGTAGTGGAGAATGGCAGCAGTGCTGTAAAAGTTGTAAATAAAGATGAAGCTTACCTGGACTATAAATGATAAAGAATGGAAGTATAAAGGTCTTAGTCTGAAGTGGCACTGGGAATTGAGAAGAGGAATTCAGAGGGGGGCGCCTGCTTCCCCCTCTCTCTATACTTGCTTCTCTGCCTACTTGTGATCTCTGTCTGTCAAATAAATAAATAAAATCTTTTGAAAAAAAGAGAAGAAGAATTTAGAGGATCCCTTATTTGAAAATAGTCAAATAAGTAACATTCTTTAAGCCATTGATATAGTTATTTGAATTGGCTATTAAAACTAAAAGGAGGGGGAAGAAAAGTGAAGATTATTTCTCAATTTTCTTTTAGAATACTAGGCCCTTCAAGAATCTGGTAAAAGCCATGAACCTTCTCCTGAGGAAAATGGGCATACACACATACTTCATTCTGCATACGGTTTTGGGGGATCAGAGAATCCCTGATAAATACAGTATTTCAGTCTGGGGTTCTCTAATGGAGTTCCTGAGCATCCAGTGGTGGAGTAAAGGGCACTTGTCACTGGGCAGTGGGGGGTAGAAGTGGAATGGAAACTTATTTTGTTTGTATCAAAATTTTGATTAAATGGAAAATATAGTAATACACTGATACTCAGTGTTTATCTGCAAGTCTCTGGTTTTTCAAATAGGAGTATGGTCCTTCCCATGTTATAGAGTTTAAAATAGAAACGAGGGACGCCTGGGTGGCTCAGTTGGTTAAGCAGCTGCCTTTGGCTCAGGTCATGATCCCAGCATCCTGGGATCGAGTCCCACATCGGGCTCCTTGCTCAGCAGGGAGCCTGCTTCTCCCTCTGCCTCTGCCTGCCACTCTGTCTGCCTGTGCTCGCTCTCTCTCTCTCTGACAAATAAATAAACAAAATCTTAAAAAAAAAATAAAATAAAATAGAAACGAATTGCCTGTTCTGTATATGATCCTTATAGTTTTCCCTCTTTATTTTATTTGTAAATTTCCCTTTTTAATTGTACAGAACTGCATCTAATAAAAACATGAGAAAAATAACCCACAATCTTGCCTCTTAAGTAATTTTCCATTTCCCCCTTGAGTTGTAGTTGTTATATGTTTGTAATTTTTACAATGTTGAGATCATTTTAAATTGTTTCTTTTTATTTATAAGCACTATTTTTCTTTGTGCTCAGTCTTTACCAAAATTAGGTCTTTTAATTATTTAATATTTTAGTAGGTATATTTAGCCGTGTGCAAAAGGAGACATTTTTTGTTCTTTTGGTTTTCTTCCTTTTCCAGAATTTGTCTACCTAGAGTCCTCATTTATGCTCTCAAGATACCCTTGTAGATTTTAGTACTAGTGAGTAAATATACTTTTCAAGTCTATTATATTATTATGTCATTTTATCTTCACAGTAACTCTGTGAGGTGGGTGTACATTTCATTGCAGTAACTGCGACCTGTCCTGTCCTTTTCATTCTCTCAACTTCTGTTATAGTTTTAGGCCCTTGTAACTTTATGCATGACTTCCTCATTGCTTACAGTTATTTACTACCCTTCCAATCCATCCCACACAACACATCAAAATTATTTTTCCTAAAGAACAACTCCAGTTAAGTGTCACTTCTTTACTTATGGACTCCAGTGTTCTCTGTACCTTAGCCTAGTCTTCAAAGCCCTTAAGGATCCCCCACATAACTAGCTTGTTGGCCACACTGTTAAATATTTTTCTATAAATACCCTGCTTTTCCAGTCACTCTGGATTGCTCTCTGTTCCTTGGACCTTGTGTTTTTCTGTTTTCCTTCATTTATGCCATACTCTCTGTTTGAAATGCCTTCTCTCTAACTCCTCCCAATTTTTCAAAACATAGTTCAAGGGCCAGTTTATTCTATAGAACCATTTGTTCTTTTTTTTAAAGATTTCTAAAATTTATTTGGGGGTGGAAGAGGGAGAAAGAATCTTAAGTAGACTCCACACTGAGTGCAGAGTCTGACTCCGGGCTCGATCTCATGACCCTGATAGGATGACCTGAGCCAAAACCAAGAGTCCGAGACTAAACCGACTTGGCCACCCAGCTGCCCCAAGAACCATTCTTTATAAGCTTGAAAGACATTGATTTCTTCCTCTTTTGAACTTCTGTAACATCTTCTACAAGTAGTTATCATGGGTGTCCTGTTGAAGAGATAAGATTTTAGATGCTTAAAAGGCAGATATATTCCAGTCATCTCTTTTATCTTCTACAGAGCCAGGAATGGTCTTTTTCATGTAGTAGGCAATCAGAAAATATTTGTGAAATGAATGATTAAACCCTATAACCAAAATAGAAACCAAGTTTAACATAAAAATAAATAATACTTGCTTTGATGCTATACATTTGGAATCAAAGCCTCACTTTCTACATAAAATGTTTATTTCAGCAAAATCATAATCAGATTGTGGAGTCATTAAGTTTGAGGATAATCTCTTTTTTTGAGGGAGAGAGAGAGCGTGCGCGCAAGTCATGGATAGAGGATGAGAGAGAGAAAGAATCCCAAGCAGGCTCCACGCTCAGTGCAAAGGCCCATGCAGGACTCGATCTCATGACTCTGAGATCATGACCTGAGCCGAAAATCAAGAGTTGAACACTTAACCAACTGAGCCACCCAGGCACCCTTGAGGATAACCTTTTAAGTTTGTCCATTGCATTTCTGTCGTTAGGTGGTACTGTGGTAGGGTAGCACTGAATATCAGTTTTTAGTTTGATAATCAAAGCACACATGCTTTTTTATTGCAAAATTTTTGGGTTACTTTATTAGTAGGCATCTTTTGCTAAGAAAAAATAACTTAAGGGCACCTGAGGTGCTCAGTTAGTTGAACATCCAACTCCCCGTTTCAGCTCAGGTCATGATCTAAGGGTTGTGAGATTGAGCCGTGTGCCACCTTCCACACTAGCACAGAATCTGCTTGAGGTTCTGTCTCTCCATCTCCCTCTGCCCCTCCCCCCTTTCGCACGTGCTGTCTCTTTCTCTCTCTAAAATGAATAAATAAGTCTAAAAAGAATGACTTACAAGGTGAAGTTCTTTAAAGAATAAGAAAAAAATTTACTTTCTAGAAATTTTAAATTTTTTTAAAAGATTTTATTTACTTGACAGAGATCACAAGTAGGCAGAGAAGCAGGCAGAGAGAGAGGGGGAAGCAGGTTCTCTGCTGAGCAGAGAGCTGGATGCGATCCCAGGACCCTGGGGTAATGACCTGAGCTGAAAGCAGAGGCTTTAACCCACTGAGCCACACAGGCGCCCCATTCTTTCTAGAAATTTTAACTGCAGGTTATATTTTGGCTCATTCGTTAGTTTTCCAATTAAATTTTCTTTTCCACATCCCGAAGGCAAAGAGATGTTAGAGTGGAGAAACTGTATCCTATGGGGGTAGTTTCTTAGATACTGACATTTTAGGAAAGTAGGTTTTTAAACTGCTATCATGCTTTTCAAAGCATAATAAGAATGCGAAGTTAAGGTTTCTGTTTTGGTTTATTTATCAAATCATTTCTATTGATCTTGAGTAACTTGTATTATGACATCATTGTAATATAGTCATGTTTTTAAGTGTGTGAATATTTGCCAAGTATGAATTTCATCTACTCTTAACTATGTTGATTTAACAGCTCTATGTGTGTACATGAATGTTAGTTTTCTAGGGCTTCCATAACAAAGTACCATAGAATGGGTGACTTAAACAACAATTTTTCTCACAGTTCTGGAGGTTAGAAGTCTGAGATCAGGGTGTTTGTAGGGTTGATTTCTTCTCTGACCTCTCTCTTTGACTTGCAGATGATTGTCTTCTCTGCTTTGACAAAGTCTTTCCTCTGTGCTTGTCTGTGTTTTAATCTCTACTAAATACACCAGGGAGATTAGGGCCTACTCTAATGACCTCATTTAACATTAATTACTTCTTTAAAGGCCTGATCATCAAATATAGTCACATTTGAGGTTTTTTGGAGTTGGGACTTAAACATGAAATTTTGGGAGAGAAACAGTTCAGTCCATAACTCTGTGTGTGTGTGTGTGTGTTTGTGTGTCCCTCCATCCGTGTGTCTGTCCACATGCTCACAAACACATAGAAAAGTGGAAGGATATACTTAAACATAGCTCTGAAGAGTGGATGGGTTGGGAAGCTAAAAGACAGTAAAAAGGACCTTTCACTTGATATTATAGATACTTTAGCATTGCTTGTTATGCTTGTATTTATTTACTCATTTATTACTGAGTGCAAGAGAGAGAGTGCACACGCATGCACATGACCCGGTGGGGAGGGTCAAAGGGAGAGGGAGCCCTGATTCAGGGCTTGAGCTCATGGCCCTGAGATAATGACCTGAGCTGAAATCAAGTTGGATACTTAACCAACTGAGCCACCCAGACATCCTGATGTGCTTGTTGTTAAAATGAAAAAATCTTACATGTAAACTTCTCAGTTGATGATCTGACCTTCCTGTTTGTTTTATTTTTTTCTTTCAAGATTGTATTTAAATTCAAATTACTTAACATATAATGTAATATTAGTTTCAGGAGTAGAAGCTAGTGATTCATTGCTTACATAAAACACCTGGAGCTCATCCATCACAAGTGCCTTTCTTAATGCCCTTTGACCTGATCCCCCCCACCTCCCCTCCAGCAACCCCCAGTTTGTTCTCTGTAGTTAAGAGTCTCTTATAGTTTCCCTCCTTCTCTGTTTTTATCTTATTTTTCCTTTCTTTCCCCTATGTTCATCTGTTTTGTTTCTTAAATTCCACATGAGTGAAATCATACAGTATTTGTCTTTCTCTCACTGACTTTTTCACGTAGCATAATACACTCTAGTTCCATTCTTTGTCATTGCAAATGGCAAGATTTCATTGTTTTTGATAGCTCAGTAATATTCCATTGTGTGTATATACCACATCTTCTTTATCAATTCATAAGCTGATGAGCATTTGGACTCTTTCCATACTTTGGCTATTGTTGATAGTGCTGCTATAAGCATTGGGGAGCATGTGCCCCTTCAAGTCAATATTTTTATAGCCTTTGGATAAATACCCAGTAGTACAATTGCTGGATCATAGGGTATTTCTCTTTTTAACTTTTTGAGGAACCACTGTACTCTTTTCCAGAATGGCTTCATCAGTTTGCATTTCCACCAACAGTATAAGAGGGTTCCCTTTTCTCTGCATCCTCACAAAATCTGTCATTTCCTAGGTTGTTGACTTTAGCCATTTTGACTGGTGTGAGGTGGTATCTCATTGTGGTTTTGATTTATATTTCCCTGATGATGAGTGATGTTGAGCATATGTTTGTGTGTCTGTTAGCCATTTGTATGTCTTCTTTGGAGAAAAGACCTCGAATAGCCAAAGGAATATTGAAAAAGAAAGCCAAAGTTGGTGGCATCACAATTCCAGACTTCAAGCTCTATTACAAAGCTGTCATCATCAAGACAGTGTGGTACTGGCACAAAAACAAACACATAGATCAATGGAACAGAATAGAGAGCCCAGAAATAGACCCTCAACTCTATGGTCAACTCATCTTCGACAAAGCAGGAAGGAATGTCCAATGGAAAAAAGACAGCCTCTTCAACAAATGGTGCTGGGAAAATTGGACAGCTACATGCAGAAAAATGAAATTGGACCATTTCCTTACACCACACACAAAAATAGACTCAAAATGGATGAAGGACCTTAATGTGAGAAAGGAATCCATCGAAATCTTTGAGGAGAACACAGGCAGCAACCTCTTTGACCTCAGCCGCAGCAACTTCTACCTAGGAACATCGCCAAAGGCAATGGAAACAAGGGCAAAAATGAACTATTGGGATTTCATCAAGATCAAAAGCTTTTGCACAGCAAAGGAAACAGTTAACAAAACCAAAAGAAAACTGACAGAATGGGAGAAGATATTTGCAAATGACATATCAGATAAAGGGCTAGTATCCAAAATCTGTAAAGAGCTTAACAAACTCAACACCCAAAGAACAAATAACCCAATCAAGAAATGGGCAGAGGATGTGAACAGACATTTCTGCAAGGAAGACATCCAGATGGCCAACAGACACATGAAAAAGTGTTCCACATCACTCGGCATCAGGGAAATACAAATCAAGACCACAGCGAGATACCACCTCACACCAGTCAGAATGGCTAAAATTAAGTCAGGAAATGACAGATGCTGGCGAGGATGTGGAGAAAGGGGACCCCCTCCTACACTGTTGTTGGGAATGCAAGCTGGTGCAGCCACTCTGGAAAACAGTGTGGAGGTTCCTCAAAACCTGAAAATAGAGCTTCCCTATGACCCAGCGATTGCACTACTGGGTATATACCCTTAAGATACAAACGTGGTGCTCCGAAGGGGCACGTGCATCCGAATGTTTATAGCAACAATGTCAACAATAGCCAAACTGTGGAAAGAACCTAGATGTCCATCAACAGATGAATGGATAAAGAAGTGTTATATATATTCAATGGAATGCTATGCAGCCATAAAAAGAAATGAAATCTTGCCATTTACGACGACGTGGATGGAACTAGAGGGTATTATGTTTAGAGAAATAAGTCATTTTCGACGACGTGGATGGAACTAGAGGGTATTATGTTTAGTGAAATAAGTCAATCAGAGAAAGACAACTATCATTTGATCTCCCTGATATGAGGAAGTGAAGATGCAACATAGGGGGTTTGGGGGGTAGGAAAAGAAAAAATGAAAGAAAATGGGATTGGGAGGGAGACAAACCATAAAAGACCCAATCTCAAAAAACAGACTGAGGGTTGCTGGGGGGAGGGGGGTCGGGAGAGGATGGTGGAGATATGGACATTGGGGAGTGTGTGTGCTATGGTGTGTGCTGTGAAATGTGTAAACCTGGCAATTCACAGACCTGTACTCCTGGGGATAAAAATACATTCTATGTTTATAAAAAAAATTTTAAAATTAATAAAAAAATAAAATAAAAAGAGAGTGAAAGTTTGAGGGGCGCTTGGGTGGCTCAGTGGGTTAAGCCACTGCATTTGGCTCAGGTCATGATCTCTGGGTCCTGGGATTGAGCCCCATATCGGGCTCTCTGCTCAGCGGGAAGCCTGCTTCCCCCTCTCTCTCTGCCTGCCTCTCTGCCTACTTGTAATCTCTCTTTCTGTCAAATAAATAAAATCTTAAAAAAAAAAGAGTGAAAGTTTGGGGGCACCCGAGTAGCTCAGTTGTTAAGCGTATGCCTTCAGCTTGGATGGTGATCCCAGGGTCCAGGGATCAAGTCCCACACTGCGCTCCCTGCTCACCGGGGATCCTGCTTCTCCCTCTCCCACTCCTCCCTGCTTGTGTTACCTCTCTTGCTGTGTCTCTCTGGCAAATAAGTAAAGAAAATAATTTAAAAAAGTGGAAGTTTGACTTCTTTTTTGCAGATTTGGATGCCTTTTATTTCTATGTGTTGTCTGATTGCTGAGGCTAGGACTTCCAGTACTATGTGGAACAGTAGTGGTGAGAGTGGACATCCCTGTCTTGTTCCTGACCTTAGGAGAAAAGCTCTCAGTTTTTCCCCCATTGAGGATGATATTAGCTGTGGGTCTTTCATATATGGCCTTTATGATGTTGGGGTATGTTCCTTCTATCCCTACCTGGTGGAGGGATTTTTATCAAGAAAGGAGAGTGTATTTTGTCAGATGCTTTTTCTGAATCGATTAGAGGATTGTATGGTTCCTGTTCTTTATTTTATTAATGTGGTGTATCACATTAATTGATTTGTGGATGTCGAACCACCCCTGAAGCCCAGGAATAAATCCCACTCGATTGTGGTGAATAATCCTTTTAAGTACTGTTAGATCCTATTATCTAGTATCTTGGTGAGAATTTTTATATCCATGTTCATCAGGGATATTGGTCTATACTTTTCCTTTTTGGTGGAATCTTTACCTGATTTTGGGATCAAGGCAATGCTGTCCTCATGGAATGTGTTTGTAAGTTTTCCTTCAGTTTCTATTTTTTGAAATAGTTTCAGAAGAATAGTTGCGAATTTTTCTTTAAATGTTTGGTAGAATTCCCCTGGGAAGCCATCTGGCCCTGGACTCTTGTTTTTTGGGAGATTTTTTATGACTGATTCAGTTTCTTTGCAGGTTATAGGTCTGTTCAGATTTTCTATTTCATCCTGTTTCAGTTTTGGTATTTTATTTCTTTCTAGGAATTTAGCTGTTTCTTCCAGATTGCCTAAGTTGTTGGCATATAATTGCTCATAATATTCTCTTTTAATTGTTTGTATTTCTTCAGTGTTGGTTGTAATCTCTTTCCTTTCTTTCATGACTTTATGTATTTAGGTCCTTCTTTTCCCTTTTGATAAGGCTGACTAGGGGTTTATCAATCTTACTAATTCTTTCAAAGAACCAGCTACTAGTTTTGTTGATACAGTTTTTAAAAAAATTTCTGTATCTTTTTTTTCTGCTCTAATTTTTATTATTTCCAACCCTCTGCTGGACTTAGCTTTTATTTGTTGCTCTTTTTCAAGCTCTTTTAGGTACAAGGTTAGCTTATGCATTTGAGGCTTTTCTTTTTTCTCAAGGAATTTCTGTATAGCTATATACCTCATCCTTATGACCACATTTGCTACATCCCAAAGCTTTTGGACTGTCGTGTTTACATTTTCATTTGTTTCCTTGTATTTTTAAATTTCTTCTCTCATTTCCTGGTTGACCCATTCATTCTTTAGTAGGATGTTCTTTAACCTCCATGTATTTGTATTCTTTCAAAATTTTTTCTTGTGGTTGACTTCAAGCTTCATAGTGTTGTGGTCTGTAAATATGCATGGTGATCACAGTCTTTTTGTATCTGTTGAGACTGGTTTGTGACCTAGTATGTGAAGCTTTCTGGAGAATGTTCCATGTTTATTCAAAAAGAATGTGTGTTCTCCTGCTTTAGGATGAAATGCTCTAAAAGTATCTTTTAAGTCCGTCTGGTCCAGTGTGTCATTTAAAGCCATTGTTTGCTTGTTGATCTTTGGCTTATTTGATCTGTCCATTGCTGTGAGTGGGGTGTTAAAGTCCCCTACTATTGTATTATTATCAGTGAGTTTCTCTAAGTTTTTTAGTAATTAATTTATATACTTGGGTGCTCCCAAGTTGAGGTATAAATATTTACAGTTCTTAGGTCTTCTTGTTGGAAGACCCTTTTATTATGGTAGTAGTGTCCTTCTTCTCTTATTACTGTGTTTGGTTTAAAAATTATTTTTTCTGATAAAAAGGATGGCTACTCCAGCTTTCTTTTGATGTCCATTAACATGATAAATCGCTCTCCACCCCTTCACTTTGTTTCTGGAGGTGTCTTTAGGTTCAAAATGAGTGTTGTGTAAGCATGTTGATAGGTATTTTTTTTTAATCCCTTCTAATACCCTGTGTCTTTGCATTGTGTCATTGAGTCCATTTATATTCATAGTAATTATTGGTAGATATGAATTATTGGCCATTGTATTACCTGTAAAGTCACTATTCCTGTTTCTCTGTTCCTTACTAGTCTTTATTGCTTTTGGTCTCTCTTTGCTGTTCAAAGGGTCCCCTTTAGTATTTCTTGCAGGGCTGGTTTAGTGTTCATGAACTTTTTTAGGTTTTGCTTGTCTTGGAAACTCATTCTTTGCTCTTCTGAATGACACCATTTCTGGCTATAGTATTCTTGGCTGCATTTTTCCCCCTTTGAGCATGTTGAACATACTGTGCTACTGCTTTCTGCCCTGCTAAGTTTCTGTCTATAGGTTTGCTACTAATCTTATGTGTCTAGCATTTTGGGTTAAGAACCTTTGTCCCTAGCCACTTTCAGAATGCTATGTTTGTATTTTGCAGGTTTTGCTCTGATATGTCTTAGTGTTTTTATAGGTCATAAAATAACATTTCAGTTCTTGTTCCTATTTTATGTATTATTTTTCATGAAGACCCCAAAAATAAAGGCTTCCTATTGCTTAGAGGTATGCTGCCCAGTACAGTAGACATTAGCCCCATGTAGGTACTTAAATTTCAATTAAAATTAGTTAAAAATCAAATAAAATAAACTTAGTAACTTAGTCACACTAGACATATTTTAAGTGCTCAAAAGCCACATGTGACTGAGTGGTTATTGTATTTGACCACACAGATATAGAACATTTCTGTTATCATAGAAAGTTCTATTGGATATGGCTGGCCTAGAAAATAATTTTATGTAGGTGATGGTATTATCAGATTTGTTTTAGGAATATTATTCTGGCTGCAGTTTGAAGGATAGTTGGAAAATAAGTAGTAATTGGTGATATGGACATCATGTAGGAGGATATTGAAGTAATATAGGAGAGAAGTTGTAAGTGCCTGTACTGCCTGTCATGAGAAAGCATTATCAGGATTTGCCACCAATCATTCTTATATCATGACATGATTTTGAAATATTTTTAAATATGATGAAAGGTTTTGAAGAAGGAGAGTAACATTTTGTCTTAGCTACTTTTCTCAGTCTCAGGATCCTTAAGCTATAAAATGGGCTTGTGAAGTATAAAGTACTTTAAATTTTGCCATTACAATTTTAGTTAATGCTTCTGTAAAGAACACTGTCTCTTGTAATCAGTTTTGTTGGGACTGCCTATAGAACTCATGTGGGTAAGCTACTATCATTTTTATTTTGAATGCCTCTCAAGCAGTCCAGTGACACCCTAACTAATTAGTGACAGAATTGACACTGCAACCCAAGGCTTTTCATTCATCTCTTTCCCTTTTATCAGCTCTATTTTCACAACTCAAATGGATGCATTTTTCTTCTTATTTGGGATTGTTTGTGTAATTATACTCTATTGCATAGATGAATAGCTAGAATAAATCTATTTAGATAAAACTAGATAAAACTATCTTTTAAATGAATTATTTTTTAAAAGATTTTATTTATTTTTGAGAGAGAGAGAGAGCATGCATGGGAGCATGAATGGGGGGTGGGGCAGAGGGAGTATCAGACTGCCTGCTGAGCAGGGAGCCCAATGTGGGGCTCAATCCCAGGACCTGGGATCGTGACCTGAGATGAAGGCAGACATTTAACCAGCTGAGCCCCCAAGGCACCCTTAAATGAATTCTTATATATTATTAGCTTAGAGTATTGTAGTACATACAAAAGTAGCAAAATTATACCACACTAATGTTTTTAGATTTTAGGACGACCTAACCCAGCTCTACATTTACAAAAAGAATATGCTACCATCATCTTCAGACAGTCCTTTAACAAACACACTGGAGCTACAACCATGAGTGAGGCATAAGTCTTTGCTCTCCAGGAAATCACAGTTTAGAGTAGAAAACAGGTAGCCAACTATTCAAATAAGATATGGTAAATGTTTTCATAGGGGTAATTGCAGGATTATATGGGAGCCCAGAGGTGGAGAACCATCTTCAGCCTAGAGAGGTCAGGGAAGACTTTCCACAGGATTTATAGATGAATATTGAAGGACTTGTAGGTAGATGTTCACTTGATGGATGAATGAGGAAAAAGGGATATTTTAGGCAAAAATATTAAATGACATGTTTTCTTTGGAAAAGCTGTAGTTTGGAGGGTGGATTGGATGTGGACAACATTGGAAGTAGAGAGACATTTAGTTTGGATGGAACGTTTAGAGGGTTTAATGGTATGGTGTTTATTCATGCAAATGTATAGTGAATAAAGGAATGTGTCAGTAAATCAAAGGGTATTGGGGAATATTCACATATTGCATCTGATGATTCTTCATGCATTGCATGAAACAAGGATTCCAAAACTTTGCCATACATTAGAATCACCTGGGTGGCTTTTTAAACTCTCAGTATACATTTTAATTCTTATACCTATTGTAACAGTTGGGGTTGAGAGCTGAAGATCAGCAATCTTTATTTTTAAATTTTTACATTTTTTACACTTAATTTTTTAAGTTTTTATTTTAATTTCAGTTAGTTTATCTACACTTATATTAAATTTTTTATACATTATGTACATTACGGTGTACATTATGGTCATTCAGCACTTCCATACAACACCTGGTGCTCATCAAAACAATTGCAAACCTTAATCCCCATCATGTATTTAACCCATCCCCCAACACCTCTCCCCTCTGCTAACCATCAGACTGTTCTCTTGCTTTGTCTCATTTTTTCCCCCTTGGCTTATTTTGTTTTTAAAATTTGACATATGAGTGAAATCTTATGGTATTTGTTTTTTTCTGACTTATTTTCCTTAGCATTAAACACTCTAGCTCCATCTGTGTCATTGCAGATGGCAAGATTTCATTTTTTTATGGCTGAGTAATAATCTGTTACATGTGTATACTACATCTTCTTTATCAGTTCATCAATTGATGGACATGTGGGCTGCTTCCATATCTTGGCTGTTGTAAATAATGCTTCTGTAAACATAGAGGTGCGTGTATCCCTATGAATTAGTAGTCTTGTGTTCTTTAGGTAAATACCCAGCAGTGTGATTGCTGGATCATAAGGTAGTTGTGTTTTTAACTTTATGATGAAAAAACCTCCATATTGTTTTCCTCAGTGGCTGTACCAGTTTGCATTCCCACCAGTAGTGTATGAGTATTCCATTTTTTCCACATTCTCACCACTGCCTTTTGTTTCTTGTGTTGTTGATTTTAGCCATTCTGAAAGGTGTGCGGTGATACCTCCTTTTGGTTTTGATTTGGATTTTCTTGATGATGAGTGATTTTTTTCATCTTTTCCATTTCTTTGGATTTGAATTTTGGAGTTCTGATTTGGATTTTCTTGATGATGAGTGATCTTTTCATCTTTTCCATTTCTTTGTGTGGTCTTGGGTTTTTTCATAAGTGTTCTACAGTTTTCACAGTACAAGTCTTTTATATAGTTTTCACAGTACAGGTCTTTCACCTCCTTGGTTAGATTTATTACTAGGTATCTTATAATTTTTGTGGCAGTTGTAAATGGGATTGATTCCTCAATTTCTGTGTATGCCCTTTCATTATTGATTTATAGAAATGTAACAGATTTCTGTAGATTGATTTTGTATCCTGTGACTTGACTGAATTCATATTATCAGTTCTAGCGGTTTTTTGGTGGAATCTGTAGGATTTTGTATAAATGGTATTTAGTCATCTGCAAATACTGAAAGTTTTACTTCTTCCTTACCAGTTTGGATTCCTTTTATTTTGTTGTCTGATTGCTGTGGCTCAGACTTCAAGTAACGTGTTGAATAAGAGTAGTGAGAATGGACATCCTTGTCTTGTTCCTAACCTGAGAGGAAAAGCTCTCAATTTTTCCCCATTGAGAATAATGGTGGCTGTGGGTATTTCATACGTGACCTTTGTTATGTGGAGGTATGTTCTATCTAACCCTGCTATGTTGATGGTTCTTATGATGAATGGATGTTGTACTTTTGTCAAATGCTTTTTCTGCATCAATTGATTGATCATATGGTTTTTATCCTTTATCTTATTGATGTGATGTCTCACACTGATTGATTTGTGAATGTTGAACCCCCTCCACTTACATCCCCGGAATAAATCCCATTTGACCGCGGTGAATGAATTTTTTAATGTACTGGGTTTGCTGGTATCTTATTGAGTATTTTTTGCATCTGTGTTCATCAGGGATATTGGCCTCAAGTTTTCTTTTTTAGTGGAGTCTTATCTAGTTTTGGTATAAGCATAATGCTGGCCTTATAGAATGAATTTGGAAGTTTTTCTTCCTTTTTTATTTTTTTGGAATAGTTTCTGAAGAATAGGTATTCTTTTTTAAATGTTTGGTAGAATTTGCCTGTGAAACTGTTTGGGCCTGGACTTTTGTTTTTTGATTACTAACTCAACTTCTGTGCTGGTTTTTGGTGTGTTCAAATTTTCTTCTGTCTTCTGTTTCACTTTCAGTAGTTTATATGTTATAGCTATTTATTTCTTTTAGGTTACCTAGTTTGTTGGCATATACTTATTCATAATATTCTCTTATGATTGTATTACTGTAGTATTGGTTGTTATTTGTCCTCTCTCATCTGTGATTTTATTTATTTGAGTCCTTTATTTCTTTTCTTCAAGTTTGCCTAGAGGTTTATCATTTTTTTTCTTTTTTTTTTTCAAAGAAACAGCTCCTGGTTTTATTGATCTGTTCTATTGTTTGTTTTTTTAGTTTCTTTATCATTTATTTTTGCTCTCATATTTATTATTTCCACCCTTCTGCTGTTTTTAGATTTTGTTTGTTCTTTTTGTAGCTCCTTTAGGTGTAAGTTTAGGCTGTTTATTTGAAATTTTTCTTGTTTCTATTAGTAGAATTGTACTGGAATAAACTTTCCTCTTAGAACTGCTTTTGCTACATCCCAGAGGTTTTGTATTTTTGTGTTTTCCTTTTCATTTGTTACCGTGTATTTTTAAATTTCTTCATTGATTTCCTGGTTGACCCATCACTGTTCAGTAGCATGTTATTTAACCTCCATGTATTTGGTCTTTCTAGCTTTTTATTGTGGTTGATTTCAGATTTCATAGTTGTGGTCAGAAAACATACATGGTATGATTTTGATCTTCTGAATTCTTGAGGTTTGTTCTGTGGGCTAACATGTGATCTGTTCTAGAGAATGTTCCCTGTGCACCTGAAAAGAATGTTTGTTTTGCTGTCTTAAGTTGGAATGTTGTGAATATATCTGCTAAGTCCATCTTTTCCAGTGTGTTATTCCAAGCCATTGTTTCCTTGTTGATGTTCTATTCAGGGGTGCCTGGGTGACTCAGTTGGTCGGGGGTCTGACTCTTGGTATTGGCTCAGGTCATGATCTCATGAGTCATAAGATTGAGCCCTGCATCAGGTTCCATGCTCAGAGAGAGTCAGCTTGGATATTTTATCCCTCTGCCCTTTCTTCCACTCTTTCTCACTCTCTTTCTCTCAGATAAATGATAAATCTTTAAAAGGAAAGATGTTCTTTTCATATTGTCTGTTCAGTGATGTAAGTGGGGTGTTAAATTTCCCTACTGTTACTATTCGTTAGATCTTTTATGTTTGTTATTAACTGTTCTTATGGGTTTGGGTGCTCCTGTGTTGGGTACATAAATGTCTACAATTGTTATACTTTCTTGTTGGATTGTTCCCTTTATTATCAAATGATGCCTTTCTTGCTTTGGTTCTTCATACAGCCTTTGTTTTAGAGCTCAAATGTCCATCAACTGATGAATGGATAAAGATGTGGTATGTGTACACACACACATACACACACACACACACACACGATGGACTATTACTCAGCCATAAAAAAAGAATAAAATCTTATCATTTGCAACAGGTGGGTGGAACTAGAGAGTATTATCCTAAGCAAAACATCTCAGAGAAAGACAAATACTATGATTTCACTCATATGTGGAATTTCAGAAAAGAAAATCAGATGAACATAAGTGGAAAAAAAGAGAGTCAAACCATAAAACAGACTCTTAACTATAGAGAACAAACTGAAGGTTGCTGTAGGGGAGGTAGGCATGGGCATAGGTTAAATGGGTGATGGGTATTAAGGAGCGTACTTGTGATGAGCACTGGGTGTTTTATGTAAGTGATGAATCACTAAATTCTACACCTGAAACTGATGTTACACTGTATATTAACTATCTGGAACTTAAAAACTTGGGGGAAAAAACTATTCTGGGAAGCCTAATAAAAATTTTAAGTTGCTATGCAGTAAAAATGAGTGAATGAATAAATGAGTGAGTGAACGAATGAATGAAATAATATGTCTGTTTTGTCAGACTACTCCAGCATTTTTTTCTATCCATTTTCATGATAGATGTTTCTCTATCCTTTCAGTTTCAATCTGCAAATGGCTGTAGATCTAAAATTGGTATCTTTTAGTGGGCATATAGCTGGGTCCTGTTTTTTAATCCATTCTTCCACCCTGTGTCTTTTGATTTGAGCATTCAGTCCATTTACATTCAAAGTACTCATTGGTAGATATTTATTTATTGCCATTTTATTACTATTTTCATCATTTCTGAAAATATTCTTCTCATCTTTTCTTGTCTTTCATTTTTTTGCTGATTTCCTTTAGTGATTTATTTGGATTTCTTTCTCTTTATTCTTTGCATATATATTAGTGGTTTTTGATATATGGATACCATTAGGTTTGTATATAACCGTTTTTGCATTTCAGAGTCTATATTAAGTTAATGGTTGTTTATGTTTGAACCATTCTTTTTTCCTCTTGCCCCCACATTTTTGGTATGTATTATATTTTATATCCTTTATTGTGAGTTCCTTGCATATTTATTTTTATTGCTTTTGTTTTTACTTCCTTTGTACTATCACTTTTGGTGTTTCCTTTTCACTCAAAGAGTCCTTTTTAGTATTTCTTACATAGCTGGTTTAGTGATCACAAACTTCTTTAGTGTTGGTCTGGGAAACTTTTATCTCCCCTTCTATTCTGAATGATATCCTTGCTGGATAGAGTATTCTTGGCTGATTTTTCCCATTCAGCACTTTGAATATATCATGACACTCTTTTCTGACTTGCAGTGTTTCTATTCAAAAATATCCTGCTAGTCTCTTGCTTTTCCCTTGTGAGTTACTGACATCTTTTTCTTGCAACTTTGAAGATTTTGGTTTTAATCACTGTTTTGCCAACTTAATTATAATATCTCTTGGTTTGGGTCTCCTTTTGTTGATTTTGTTGGGGTTTCTCATCCTTTTGTATCTGGATATCTGTTTCATTTCCCATATTAGGGAAGTTTTCAGCTATTTCTTCAAATACATTTTCCCTCTTTTTTCTCTTTTCTGGGAGTTCTATAATATGAATGTTATTATGTTTGATGGAGTCAGAGATTCACATTCTGTTTTTGTTTTGTCTGATTTTTTTCTTTCTTTTTTGTTCTTTTTGGTTACTTTCTATTAGTTTATCTTATAAGTCACTAATTTGTTCCTCTGCTTCCATCTTGCTGTTAATTACATCAAGTGTGTTTCTCATTTCATTTATTGTGCCCTTTATCTGTCTTCTGTTATTCCTTATCTGTGTCTCACTCATGTCTTCTATTCTCTTCTCAAGTCTAGTGAGTATCCTGATCATTGCTTCAAATTCTCTGTCAGGCATGTTACTTGTATCTGTTTTGCTTCGTTCTCTGACTGTCCATTGCCCTGTTGTTTTATTTGGGATAAATTTCACTGTGTCTATGTGGTAAAAAAGTCAGCTTGTCTTCTGCTATTAAAAGTAGTGATTATATGAAGAAGAGGTCTTGGTGTCACTTGCAGAACCTGGCACTTGGGGAGAGTATCCTTTGTGTGTGGTTTATGTCCTGGTGTTATGTCTGCATCATTTTTATTTTTATGAACACTGACTCTCTGCCTTTTGTGTTCTCTGCTTCCTCTCTGTGGTGTTAGTGGGACCCAGACAGCCCTACTTTTAGGATGCATGCCTGCCAGGAAACTTGGGATTGGGGCCACAGTGTTATCAAATTTGCTCTGGTCCACTAGTCATTTCCCAGATTCCCTGAAATGCTATGGTATATTTGGGCAACTGGGGACATGAGGCTGGGTGTGGGGCATGATGGTTCCTAGGGGCACAAGGTTGGGCATGGTGAGGTGGATGGGTACAGCACTCAACAAGTGCTGTGCACCTGGTGGCTGGGCTTTAACAAAATTTGCTCTGAGCCTATGGTTGAGGTTAGCAGGCTTGGAGTGGGCCAGTAGTCAGGAGAACTTGTGGGTGGGACCCACTGCTAGCAGGTTAGGTAGCAAGAGTCTGTGAAGCTCTGTCTCCTTCAGGTGTCTGTATTTATGCTGGGGGGCAGGGGAGGAAAACGGCACATGCCAACTGCCTCATTTTTGGGGTTAATGCCCAACGCACACTGAAATTAGTTTTCTGTTTGCCTGCAGCACTGTGGAAATTGGTCTTTTTATGTTATCTCTCCTCCTAGGCTGCTCCTTTTTTTTAAGACTTTATTTATTTATTTGACAGAGAGATATCACCAGTAGTCAGATAGGCAGGCAGAGAGAGAGTGGGAAGCAGGCACCCCGCTGAGCAGAGAGCCTGAGTGGGACCCAATCCCAGGACCCTGAGATCATGACCTGAGCCGAAGGCAGAGGCTTAACCTACTGAGCCAGCCAGGTGCCCCCAGGCTGCTATCTGTTTTAGGACAGCGACCCAGCTAAAGTTCCAGGGACCAAGATCCTTTGGTTTTACAAACTCACAGAATTCAGCCCCTCTGGTTTTAAAGCCAAATACTGTGGAGGTTAGTCTTCCCAGTGTGAGTTTGCTGGTGCATAGTCCCATTTCTCTGCCCTCTCTGTGTGCACAGCTTCCTCCCTCTGCCCTTCTGACCTTCATAATGTTTCACATGCAGCATCTTTTCTGTGTATAGTTGTGGAGTTTGTTCTGCCATTCTTTGGGTCACTTTCTGGTTTATTGCCTTGGATGTAAATGATATGTACTTGAAAATGTGGGACATAGTGAGCAGGGTCTTCCTACTCTGCCTTCTTCCCACATTCCTACCCAGCTGGTAGTATGAGTTTTTGTATTGGTTGTATTGGTTTTATAATTGGTGCAATTATATTGCACCACTGTGGCTTTTTTGGGATGAATCCCACCTGGTCATGATGTATAATACTTTTAAAATGCTTCTTAATTCAGTTTGTTAGTTGTTTGTTAAGGCTTTTACATCTATAATAAGGAATTTTGGTGTGTAGTTTTTTCTAATGTCTTTATTTGGCTTTGGTATGCAGGTAATGCTAGCTTCATGGAATGAGATAGGAAGTATTCACTCAAGATTTAAGTAATTTTTTTCTTTAAATACTTGTAGAAGTCACAATGAAGCCATATGATCTAAGACTTTTATTGGGATTTTTTCATTACTGATTTAATGTTTTTATTTGTTAGGGGTCTGTTCAGATTTTCTATTTCTTGAAATAACTTGACTTTGGTAATTTATATTACAATAGAAATTTGTTCTTATTATCTGGTTTATCTTATTTATTAACATATGGTTTTTTTATCCTTGTTATTTCTATAAGATCGATAATAATGTTTCTTTCATTTTTTATTTTAATTATGTGCATCTTTTTCTTTTTTCATTCTTTATTTGTCATTCTAACTAAACGTTTGTCTATTTTGTTGATATTTTCAAGAGAATGAACTTTAAAAATTTTTACTTAGTTAACATACAGTGCAATATTGGTTTCTGGAGTAGAATTCAGAGATTCATCACCTGCATTCAGCACCCAGTGCTCATCTCAAGTGCCCTACTTAATACCCTTCATCCATCTGTCCTATCTCCCCTCCAACCTCCCTCCATCAGCCCTCAATTTGTTCTCTATCGTTAAGAGTCTGTTATGGTCATTGGGGAGGTTATGTGTTGTAATGAACACTGGGTATTATATAAGATTAATGAATCACAGACCTGTGCCCCTGAAGCAAATAATACATTATATGTTAATTAACTGAATTTAAATTTAAAAAAAAACTTCAAATAAGTAAGAAGAAAAGACTCTCTTATGGTTTATTTCCCTTTAACTCTTTCCCATATGTTCATCTATTTTCTTTATTAAATTTCACATGCTATTTGTCTTTCTCGGACTTACTTATTTCACTTAGCATAATACATTATAGCTCCATCTATATAGTTGCAAACAGCAAGATTTCTTTTTTTTTATGTCTGAATAATATTCCATTGTTTATATATGAACTACAACTTCTTTATCCGTTCATCAGTTAATGAACATTTGGGCTCTCTCCATAGTTTGGCTATTCTTTATAATGTAAATATATAAACATTGGGGTGCATGTATACCTTTGAATCTGTATTTTTGTATCATTTGGGTAAATACCTAGTAGTACAATTGCTAGACCATATGGTAGTACTATTTTTAACATTTTGAGGAACCTCCATACTGTTTCCAGAGTGGCTGCTTTGCATTCTTATCAACAGTGGGAGAGAGTTCCCCTTTCTCTGCATCCTTGCCAATACCTGCTGTTTCTTGTGTTATTAATTTTAGGCATTTGACAAGGTAATACCTTACTGTAGTTTTGATTTGTATTTCCCTGGTGATGAGTGATTTTGAGCATCTTTTCATGTGTCTGTTTGCCATCTGGATATGTTCTTTGGAAAAGTGTCTATTCATATTTTCTGCCCATTTCTTTTTTTTTTTTTAAAGATTATTTATTTATTTATTTATTTGACAGAGATCACAAGTAGGCAAGAGAGGCAGGCAGGGAGAGAGAGGAGGAAGCAGGCTCTCCGCGGAGCAGAGAGCCCGATGTGGGGCTCGATCCCAGGACCCTGGAATCATGACCTGAGCCGAAAGCAGAGGCTTTAACCCATTGAGCCACCCAGGCGCCCCATATTTTCTGCCCATTTCTTAACTAGACTTGTTTTTTGGGTGTTGAGTTTGATAAGTTCTTTATAGATTTGGGGTACTAACCTATTATCAGATTTGTCATTTAAATATATTCTCTCCCTCCATAAGCTGCCTTTTAGTCTTGTTAATTGCTTTCTTTGCTATGCAGAAGCTTTTTATCTTGATGAAGTCCTAATAGTTCATTTATTTTGTTTCCTTTGCCTTCGCCAAAATGTCTAATAAGTTGCTACAGCTGAGGTCTAAGAGGTTGCTGCCTCCATTCCTTAGGATTTTGATGGTTCCTTGTCTTATATTTAGGTCTTTCATCCATTTTTAATTTACTTTTGTGTATGGTGTAACAGAGTGGTCCAGTTTCATTCTTCTGCATGTTGTTGTCCAGTTTTCTTAACACCATTTGTTGAAGAGACTGTTTTTTTTCCATTGGATATTCTTTCCTGCTTTATCAAAGATTAGTTGACCATATGGTAGTGGTTCCAATTCTCAGTTCTCTGTTCTGTTCCATTGATGTATGTGTCTACTTTTATGCCACTACCATACTGTCTTGATGACTATGGCTTTGTAATATAGCTTGAAATCCAGAATCGTGATGCCTCAGGTTTTTTTTTTTTTCCTTTCAGCATTGCTTTGGTTATTTGGGGTCTTTTGTGGTTCCATACAAATTTTAGAATTGTTTGTTCTAGCTCTGTGAAAAATGCTGGTGGTATTTTGATAGGCATTGCATTACATGTGTGGATTACATTGGGTAGTATAGATATTTTAACAATAAATGTTCTTCCAATCCATGAGCTTGGAATGTTTTTCCATTTTTCCTTTGTGTCCTCTTCAATTTCTTTTATAAGTGTTTTATACTGTTCAGAGAAAATATCTTTTACCTTTTTAAGTTAGGTTTATTCCTAGGTATCTTACTATTTTGGTGCAGTTGTAAATGGGATCAGTTCTTGATTTCTCTTTCTGCTGCTTCATTATTGTTATAGAGAAATGTAACAGATTTCTGCACATTGATTTTATATCCTGCAACTTTGCCAGATTCATGTATTAGTTGTGGCAATTTGTTGGAGTCTTTTAGGTTTTCTACATAGTGTCATGTTATCTGCAAATAGTGAAAGTTTGACTTCTTCCTTGCCATTTTGGATGCCTTTTTATTTCTTTGTGTTGTCTGATTGCTGATCCTGAGGCTGCTAGTACTAACTATGTTAAATAGTAATGGTTAGAGGGGACATCCCTGTCTTGTTCCTGACTGTAGGGGAAAGGCTCTTAGTTTTTCCCCAATGAGGATATGAGCTGTGAGTCTTCCATATATGGCCTTTATGATCTTGAGGTATGTTCCACATATCCATCTACTTGTTGAGGTTCCATGTATTGGGGGGTGTTTCCAAATTTTTTCTTCTGTTTGACTTCAGGTTTCAGTGTTGTGGTCTAAAAATATGCATGGTATGAGATCTTTTTGTATGTGTTGAGAGCTGATTTGTGATCCAGTATGCAATCTATTTTGGAGAATGTCCCATGTGCATTCAAAAAGAATGTGTACTTTGTTGCTTTACAATGAAATATTCTGAATTTATCTGTTAAGTCCATCTGGTCTAGTGTGTCATTTAATGCCATTGTTTCCTTGTTGATTTTCTGTTTACATGATGTGTCTATTGTTTGTTTACATGATGTGTCTATTGTTCTAATTGGGATGTTAAAGTTCCCTACTATTATTGTATTATTATCAATGAGTTTATTTATGTTTATTATTTATGGATTTATATTTGGGTACTACCAAGTTAGGTGTATAAATATTTGGAGTTGTTAGTTCATCTTGATGTATAGACTTCTTAATTATGATATTATACCCTTCTTCGTCTCTTGTTTCAGTCTTTGTTTTAAAGTCTAGTTTAGCTGATATATGGATGGCTACTCCAGCTTTCTTTTGACATCCATTTGCATGATAGTTTTCCATTCACTCACTTTCAGCTTTCATATGCTTTAGGTCTAAAACAGGTCTCTTGTAAAGAAAGCATGTAGATCTTTTTTTTCCTATATATTCTGATACCCTATGTCTTTTGATTGGAGCATTTATCCTGTTTACATTCAGAGTGATTATTGAAAGATAAGAATTTTAATAATTATCATTGTGTTATCTGTAGAGTGGGTATTTCTGATGATGTTCTCTGGTCCTTTCTGATCTTTCTTGCTTTCGTTCTTT
This sequence comes from Mellivora capensis, assembly GCA_004024625.1. Taxonomy (NCBI): domain Eukaryota; kingdom Metazoa; phylum Chordata; class Mammalia; order Carnivora; family Mustelidae; genus Mellivora; species Mellivora capensis. Next base: position 4,049 of record PISX010022412.1, on the reverse strand, counting down.
TTCCCCACTCACAGAATACCCCTCAATATTTTTGCAGGGATGGTTTAGTGGTCACAAACTTGTTTAGTTTTTGTTTGTCTGGGAAACACTTTATCTTTCGTGTTCCAAATGACAGCCTTGCTGGATAAGGAATTCTTTGCTGCATATTTTTCCGATTCAGCAATTTGAACGTATCCTTCCATTCTCTTCTGGCCTACCAAGTTTCTGTGGAGAGATCTGCTGTTGATCTGTCTTCCTCTTTAGGCTAAGGTTCTTTTTTTCTCTTACTGCTTTCAGGATTCTTTACTTGTCTGTGTATTTTGTGAATTTTATTCTGATATGCCTTGGTGATCGTTGATTTTTCTTTAATTTAATGGGAGTTCTCTGTGCTTCTTAGATTTTGATGGCTGTATCCTTCCCCAGATTAGGGGAATTTTCAGGTACACTTTGCTCAAATAAACCTTCTGCCCCTTTTTCTCTCTCTTCATCTTCTGGGACTCCTATGATACAGATGTTATTCTGTTTTAGTAAGTTGTTGAAGGGGTGCCTGGGTGGCTCAGTCATTAAGCAGCTACCTGCAGCTCAGGTCTTGATCCCAGAGTCCTGGGATCGAGCCCCACATTGGACTCCCCACTCAACAGGAGGCCTGCTTCTTCCTCTTCCACTACCCCTACTTTTGTTCCCTCTCTTGCTGTGTCTCTCTGTCAAATAATAAATAAAATCTTAAAAAAAGATAAGTTGTTGAAGTCCCTAAGTCTCCCTTGGTGATCCATTACCATTGTTTCTCTCTTCTTTTCAGCTTCATTATTTTCCATAATTTTATCTTCTGTATCACTGATTTGTTTCTCTGCTTTGTCCACTCTCATTTTTGTGGCCTCCATTTGGGCTTGCATCTCAGTTATAGCAATTTTAATTTCAGCCTGATTAGATTTTAGTTGTTTTATCTCTGCAGCAAGGGAGTCTCTAGTGTCTTCTGTGCTTTTCCAAAGCCCTGATAGTATCCATATAATTACTTTAAATTCTGTTTCAGATATTTTACTTGTATTTGCATTGATTAAATCTCTGACCATCATGTCTTCCTGTTTCTTTTGGGGTGAATTCCTGTCTTGTCATTTTGGAGAAAAAAATAAAAAGTAAGAATAATAACTAAAAAAAAGAAAATAAGATAAAATAGAATACATTAAAGGAAACTAGATCCTAGGTGTGTTTTGGTCTGCTTGTTATGGAAAGCTTGTTACAAAAAAGAAAGAAAGAAAAGAAAAAGAAACAAAGAAAAACAAAAAATTAAAGTAAAATAATAAAAAAAGTTGTGTTTGTGTTTAAAAAAGGAAACAAAAAAAGCAGACAAAAACAACAAAAAAAGAAAAGAAAAGGAAACAAATATCAAACAACAACAAAATACCCAGAAGAAACTAGATCCTGTTTCTCGTAGAGTTGAAGCTTTGTAGCACTCTGTAATCAGCAGACTTGGTGTGGGTCAGGGGATTGTGCTGGTTTCTTTAGGGGAGGGATCTGTTGCTGTGATTCTCAGGTCCAATTCCTCTAGTAGAGGTGTGCCTGCATGGCAGGGGGACAGGGCATGCTAGGTATAGTGGCCTGTTACCTGCTTGGCAATATTTAGCTCATTCAGGTGGATTAAGCTGGTGGGTACAGGGAGAGAATGGTTTTACAGTGTTATCTTGTCTCTGAAGTGGGGAAATGGGCAGCATACCTCTTTAATGAGCCCTCAGAGACATGTAAACAGTGACCCCTCCTGCGTTCCTGGATTCTGTCAGATCCCTGCCTTCACCTTGTCTGTGTTGGAGCTGTCTGCCTGACAAATGGCACAGCACTCCTGTGTTTTTGTTGTTGTTGTTTTTGTTTGTTGTTGTTGTTGTTGTTGTTGTTTTTGTCAGGTGGGAGCTGTGTTTCAAAACCCACTTTAATGACCCCTGAGGTGCAGATCTGCACTGATCCTCTGGGGGAGGGTTTCTCTGCTTTGTGGCCAATGCTGGCTTGTAGCAAAAGACAGTGGATGGATGGTGCTGCAGTTCAGATTCATGGTGAATTATAACATACAACCAGCTGCAGGTTTTGTAGACCCCAGCCAGTGCCTTTTTCCCTATATTGGTGGGAAGGGCAGCTCAGTGTCACCCACAGGGTCCTTTGCCTTTGCCTACAGAGAGACCATATCACCACTCCCAAATGCCCTCAAGGTGTTTCTGGTGCTGGCTTGTCCCGGAAGATATTTGGGAGACCACGAAGCCCTTTGGTGTTTATGGAAATTGCAACACACCCTGTGCCTGGGTTTGTAGTCCTCAGCTGGCAGTCTTTGTTCCTGTACTGGTGGGCGGGGAAGCTGAATGTCCTCACAGGGTCTTTTGCCTGCAGAGATGCCATAACACCTCTCCCAAATGCATTGCAAGCAGAGGAACCGCTTCTCCCCATCTTACCTGGGGATCTGGAGGCTGCTTGCTGCTGGGGCTCAGCTCTGCTCCCCCATTGGAGCACCACTCAGGTTCCCAGGTGCGAACCTGGGTATGTCACAAACTTCTGAAACTTCAGAATATGCACTTTGCTGTTTATAGAAAACTAGCAGTATTGTAACCTTCTCCTTTTCTCCTATCAGTTGATTTGAGCAGTAGTTTTCTTGTGTAGTCCTCTGCATGAGCTTTCATTTTTTCCTCCCATACTTTGTCTCTCTCTCCTTCTCTCCTGCTACTCCGTCTTTGGTCAGTGCCCCCTCACCTGGGGAGTACCCACCACTCTTCTCCTACGTATCAACTCTTCACAGTGCCACCTTCAACAGGTGGTTTTTCTGGTTTGTAGAAGTGTTGGAGTTTGTAGAAGTTGTAGAAGTCGTTAAGACTTCTGATTGATTTCTTGGGTGTTTAGAATGATTTAATATTTATCTAACTGTATTCAAGTGAGGAGTCAGACTTACAGTCACCTTACTCTGGATAAAGTTTTACTTTCATTGCTGTCTTGTTCTTTTTTCTTTCTTTATCTTCCCTTGTATCTTTATTGTTTCCTTTCTTCTACTGTCTTTGAATTTAGTTTACTCTTCCTTTCCAGCTTAAGGTGTAAAGTTAGGTTATTTATTGGAAATATGTCTTTGTTTTTCATGTAGGCTTTTAGTGCTATAATTTTCCCTCTGAGCACTGCTTTCATTGCATCCCATATGTTCTGATATGTTGGTTTCTTTTTAAAATTTGGGTCATTTTTTTATAGTTAAATACATATAACATTTTCTACTCCCACCATTTTGAAATGTACAGCTCTGTAGCATTAAGTATATTCATACTGTTGTGCAGTGATCACTATCATCTATCTCTATAACTTTTTATCTTTCCCAACTGATACTCTGTACCCATTAAATACTACTTAATTCTCTTCCCTTCTTTTTCCTGTCTCTGGCAGATACCATTTGACTTTCTGTCTCTATAAATTTGATTATTCTAGGTACTTCATATAAGTGGAATCATAAAATATTTATACTGTCTTTTTTGTGATAGTATTTTTACTTAGAATAATGTTATCAGAGTTCATCCATGTTGTAACATGTGTCTGAATTTGTTTCCTTTTAAGGCTGTATAGTATTCCATTTTATGCATTTACTGCATTTTGTGGATGATTTGAATAATGTGAATGTGGATGTACAAGTGTCTGAGTTCCTGCTTTGAATTATTTTGATTATATATCCCAAAGTGGCACATCTAGATCATATGGTAATCCTATTTTTAATATTCTGAGGAACTGCTATTGTGTTTTTCACAATGACTACACCATTTACATCCTCACCAGCAGAGCACAAGAGTGCTCTTATTAGTTTCTTATTATCCTTGACAATACTGGTTATTTTCTGTTTGTGGGGCTTTTGTGTGTGTGTGTGTGTGTGTGTGTGTGTGTGTGTGTGTGTGTGTGTGTTGTTTAATCAGCCATCCTAAAGAGTGTGAAGTGGTATCTCATTGTGATTTTGATATGCAGTCCTCTCATGATTCATACATAATTCATAATGTTGAGCATCTCTTCATAAGGTTATTGCCCATTTTTATATCTTCTTTGAGGAAATGTATATTGAAACCTTTTAA
>PISX010022411.1:0-31554 GCA_004024625.1 Mellivora capensis | reverse complement strand
ATGAAAAAATGTTCATCATCACTAGCCATCAGGGAGATTCAAATCAAAACCACATTGAGATACCACCTCACACCAGTTAGAATGGCCAAAATTAGCAAGACAGGAAACTACGTGTGTTGGAGAGGATGTGGAGAAAGGGGAACCCTCTTACACTGTTGGTGGGAATGCAAGTTGGTGCAGCCACTTTGGAGAACAGTGTAGAGATTCCTCAAGAAATTAAAGATAGAGTTTCCCTATGACCCTGCAATTGCACTACTGGGTATTTACCCGAAAGATGTAGTGAAAAGAAGGGCCATCTGTACACCACTGTTTATAGCAGCAATGGCCACGGTCGCCAAACTGTGGAAAGAACCAAGATGCCCTTCCATGGCCTGTGCCTAACCTGGCATCCTGAGTTGTCACGGCTCGAACCCTGCCAGAAAGCCCTCGATGAGTCAGGCGCATGTGAGGCCAATGCCTCCTGCTACTCAGCCTCCTGAGGTACCCTCCCTGATGCTGGCAGTTCGGGGCTGCCATTCACCTAGGCCATGTCCCTCACCCTCGCTTGGTTTTTCATTCTTCCTTTCCCAGGGTCCTGTCCCTCGAGCCCTAAACTGGGGGAACCCTGAAACACACCCCATGAGTCCTCCTGCTAACTGAGAGGAAACCGTAATGTTCAGAGCTGCAGAATACCCTCAAAGGGGGAAACACTTGCATGCCCCGACGAAGACATTCCCCCCCGTAGGTGCAAACTGGGGCGAAAACTGGGATACAGATGCCCAGCCACAACCTCTCCATCAAATCTCCACCCATAAAACTCCCCTGTGATGGGGACCTGAGGGGGGAGCACGAGGTCATGACCCATTTTCCAGGGGGCTTCGATACTCACCAGGCCAGATAGTCTAGACCATCGGTGACTTTGTGGCTGGAATCGCCGCCCAATGCCAGCCAATTCTCAAGAGCTTTCTGCCCAAATTGATTTCAATTCTGGTAGAAAACTTGTGAGAATTGGCCGGAAAATCCCCAGTGAACTGGCTTCCTGTGGTACATGTTGCAGGGACTCTGCCTGGGTCTGGCCCGGAGAACCGAGTGGTGGCGGCACAAATCCTGCAAGAACGCCCAATACGAGTCCTTCACTCATGAGGCCACAGCCTCCTCCTTCTCACCATCTAGGGTTCCCACCACAGTGCTGGCTGTTCGGCCTGCCATGCCCCTAGGTGCTGGACCAAACCCTCTAATTGTTTTCCACTCTTCCTTTACCAGGGGCCTGTTCCTAGACCCCTAAACTGGGGGAATCCCTGAGTCACACCCCATGAGTCTTCCTGCCACCTAAGGGGAACCATGCTGTTTGAAGCTGCAGAAAACCCTCAGAGAGGGAGACACCTATGTGCTCCCCTCCCCAGGCGTGGCTATGGAGTCCCCAGATGGGGCAGTTTGTGGACCAGGACTCTGGGGATAGAAGTCTGAAAACACAAACTCGGGTTATGGTTAGGGCCAAGGGTATGGCAAGCCCGATCGGCAGACCCTGAGGCCAGTTCTCGGGGATCTGAAATTAGGGCGAGCGTGAGGTGGTAGCTCTGGCTTCTGTCTCTGGATTTTGTGCCTATGATTGCTGAGGTATACAGGGGTGGCTTCATGGGGCATGAAAGTTTCTCCCTCCATGGGGGTTTTGCAAGTCTCCAAATAGCATGTTGTCATTCTGGGGAAAAGGAGAAGTCCTGTTTTATGGCCCAGTGTTCCCCCATAAGGAGGAATTCAACAGCCGGGCTCTGGGTATGGGTGCCTGGAAACCCAAACGTTGGTTAGGATTTGGACCTAGGGCCATAGCAGGCCCCATATGCTGACTATAAGTCGACATACCGAGGGGTCTTAGTTGAAAAAGGCACTCTGGATAAGGGTTCCAATGCAGATTTGTGTCAAGGGGAACCCTCAATCATGGGCGGAGCCTCCTGGGCCGTGAAGGTTTCCCTACACTGAGGATTTTACACATATCCCAATAGCAAGGTTTCCTTCTGCCAGGCAGGAGGAGTTCTGATTTGTGCATCAGTTTCCCACATATGCAGGGATTTTAGACAAGGTCTGTGGACAGATGCCTGAAAACCCAGGTTGGGTAGAGATGACAGCCTAGGGCCATGGCAGGGCCCATCTGCTGAATATGCGGCCAGCTGTCTGGGTGTCTGACGGGAGGTCTTGGTCCAGGCTGTGTCAGACAGAGCATTAGTGCACGGGGCGACCTATGGTATTGGGGTGCGATCTAGGGTCGTACAAGTTGATCCTCAATGCGGTTTTTGGGCAGCCACATAGGGCACTTTATCCTTCTGTAGGAAAGGCAGAGTGCTGCATTGTGGCTCCAGAATTCCCAATCTGCGGGGCTTATGAGCCAGGAGTGTGAGGAGGGAAGTCTGAAAACAGAACGTAGGGTGAGGTTTAGGGCCTAGGGCATGGCATGCCCCCTCTACAGAAGCTGAATCGAGATCTCCAGCGTCTGAAGTAAGGGCGAGTGTCAGACGCTCACTCAGTCTGGAGTTGGTGTCCATGATGGCCGTCTAATGAAGGGGCAGCCCCATGAGGGCATGGGGGTTTTCCCATTCTGGGTGTTGTGAGCTACTCCACACAGCAAGATTTCCTTTTGTGGGACAGTGGGAGTCCTATTTGTTGGCTCAAGTGTCCCCCTACAAAAAATATTCGAAAGCAGGGCTCTAAGTATGAATGCCACGAAACCCCACTTAGTGTGACAATTGGAACCTAGGAAAGAGGCAGGTTAGATCTGCTGGTGCTGGTGTGAGCTACCCAGGGAGCTGAGTTGAAGTGGAGTCTCATGTTGATGGGTCAAAATGCGGATTTTTGTCCCAGAAGAACTTCGAATGTGGCAGGGGATCAGGGGCCATGCAGGATTCTCCTACCCTGAGGGTTTCACACAGGTCCAAATAGCAAGTCTCCCTTCTGGGGACAAGAGATGTTGTTTTGTGGCTCAGAGATTTCCCATATGTTGGTATTCGAGACAAGGCCTCTGGAGACAGATTCCTGAAAACCTCAGATAGGGTTCAGATTAGGTCCTAGGGGCATGTCATGTTCAATCTCTTATTTTGGGGGTCATCTACCTGCGTGTCAGACTGGAGGTAGGTCCTCAGGGTGTGTCAGACTGTAAATTTTTGTCCAGAGTGGCCAACAAAACTGGGATGACTTGGGGGGCATTGCAGGTTATTCCTAATCTAGAGGATTAGAATAGGAGACACCTGTAGGCCAATGAGGCCACGCCCATTTACAGAACCCAACCCTGGACCCTAATACACATTCTTTCCCTCAGCCTGAACCACGACCATCAGGCAGCCACCCACATAGCTGACGCAGAGTCAGCAGATGGGACCTGGCATGCCCCACGTCCACAATGCTAACCGTAGGTTGGGTTTTCAGTCATCCATATACAGAGCTGTTCTCTTGAATCCCTCTATATGCGGACTCCTGAGCCATAAAACAGGACTCCACATCTCCCACAGAATGAAACCATACTATTTGTAGCTGCACAAATCTCCTAAAGCAGGTGAAATCTCCATGGACCCAGGAGACCACACACACATTCAGCGGCCATAGTGGAAAGACATTCTAGTCTTTTCTGAGGGAATGCCTAACACTCGCCCTAACTTCAGATTCTGGGGATGTTGCCTCAGCATCTGCATATAGGGTATCCATGTACTATACCCTAACCATACACCGAGCCTGGATTTTAAGAATCCCATCCCTTGAGTCCTGTATTGCAAGCACTGCAGGCACTCCAGAGACACAACACAGGACACTCCCTGCTCTCTCGATGGAAACTGTGTGTATGGAGTGGCACAAAACACCTAAATTAGGGGAGCCATACATGGCCTCTGATGCCCCCTCCACTTTCACACGTCACCCTGAAACTAATACTCAGTCTGACACAACCTGAGACCCGTCCTCCAATCAGCCACTTGGACAGCTGGTCTTTGAGGCAGCAGATTGATCCTGCCATTACACTAGGCCCTAATCCTAACCATAGGTTGGGGATTCAGGTATCCATACTCAGAGCTCTCCTCTCCAATCCCTAAACGGGGTGGAAACTTGAGCCACAAAACTGAACTCATCCTGCTCCCCAGAAAGAAACCTTGACTTGTGGAGCTATAAAAAGCCCTCAGAGTTGGAGGACACCAGCGTTGCCCTGAGCCCATGCCCAATTTTGCAGGCTGACCTAGAAAAGACACCATTATTATCCTTATCCTGAGCCCCATTTTCAACACAGTTCCAAGGGTAGATCACCACAGATCCAGGATATAAGGCTTGCCATGTCACTAGGACCTACTCCTAAACATATATTGGGTTTTTAGGCATCAATACCCAGCGCCCTGCTCTCAAATCCCTCCATATGGGTGACAACTGAGCCAAAAAACAGGAAACTACTTATCCCCCAGAATAGACCAACTATTTGGAACGGCACAAAAACCCCAGAGTGGGAGCGAACTCCATGGCCCCTTGAAGCAACCCCCACATTTGGCAGATTGCATGGACACAAAATCCAGCCTGAGCGACCCCCTGACACTCGCCTTAACCTCAGATCCCTGGGAGCTCCTCTAGAATCTGTAGATTGGGCCTGCCATGCCCTAGGCTCTAACTCTAAGTGGAGATTGTGTTTTCAGACTTCCATCATAAAAGCCCTGGCCCACAAGCACTCCAAATAGAGAACTCCAGTACCACACCCTGGGACTCTGCCTACCCTCCAGAAGGGCACCATGCTCAATGGAGCTGCACAAACCTCCCAGATTTGGAGAAACCAACACGACCAACTTTTGCACGATGATCTGGATATAATGCCCACTATGAACATTACACTGAGCCCCATTTTCAATACACTCCCAAAGGTAGCTCACCCCAGAGCCAGAATATAAGGATTGCCATGCCAATAGGACCCAACCCTTATTGTATATTGGGTTTTTATGCATCCATACCCCGAACCCTGCTCTCAAATCCCTCCATATGGGAGACCCCTGAGTCATAAAACAGGACACCACCTATCCCCCAGAATAGACCAAACTTTTGGGAACTGCACAAAAACACAAGAGCAGAAGAAACCTCCAAGGTCCCATGAGGCCAACCACAAATTCTGAGAATCCCATGGACACAAATTCCAGCCTGAATGACTTCATGACACTTTTCATAACTTCAGAACCCCAGGAGTTCCCCTCAGTCTATAGATTGGGCCTGCTATGTCCTAGGCCCTCACCCTAGCCCTAATATGGCTCTTCAGACTTCTGTTCCTGAAGTCCTGGCCCATAAGCCCTCCAGAGAGAGAACTGCGGAGCCACACCATGGGACTCTGCCTACCCTCCAGAAGGAAAAATTGCCCAATGGAGCTGCACAAAGTCCCCAGATTTGGAGAAACATCAACGGCCAAGGAGGAGTCCACAATTCAATGAAACCGACCCTGGAAACTAATTCATATACTGTCTCTCCGTCTGAGGGGCGACTTGCAGTCTGCCACCCACAAAGCTGGCCCCAGGGTCAGCAGATCAGATCTGCCATGCCCCTAGTCCCTAATGCCAACCCTAGGTTGGTTTTTCAGGAAACCACACCCAGAGCCCTGCTCTCAACTCCTTTATGTGGACCCCTGAGCCATGCAACAGGACTCCACCTCTCCCCCATATGAAACCATACTATTGGGAGCTGTGCAAATCCCCCAGAGCAGGAGAAACCTATATGGCCCCAGGAGGCCACAAACACATTCTGCAGCCCTAGTGGACACAAATTCTAGTTTGATCTGAGAGAATGTCTGACACTCCCCCTAACTTCAGAATCTGGGGAGCTGGCTTCATCATCTGCAGATAGAGGATCCATGCCCTATAGCCTAACCATAAACTGAGGTTGTGTTGTCTGAATTCCATCCCTTGAATCCTGGTATGCAAGCATTCCTGATTGGGGACTCTGGAGCCACCCAACAGGATGCTCCATGCCCTCCAGAAGGAAGCCGTGACCTCTAGAGCTGCACAAAATCCTAGATTAGGGGAAACATGCATGGGCCCGATTCCACTCGACTTTCTTCACCACCTTGGACACTAATACACAGTCTGACACAACTTGAGTCCATCCTCCAATCAGCCCCTGGGACAGCTGGGCTTATAGAGAGCAGATAGGCCCTGCCATGCCCCTTAGCCCTTATCCTAAACCAAGGATAGGGCTTCAGGCATCCATGACCAGAGCCCTCCTCTTGAATCCCTCCACATTGGGGACTCCTGAGCCACAAAACCGAATCTCCTGCCCCCAAGGAGTAACCTCGCTTTTTGGAGCTATGCAAAATGCTCATATTTGTAAAAAACTTGCATTGCCCCTGAGGCCACACCCATTTTTGCAGGCCTCCCTGGACACAAACACCCATTGTCATCTCTAACCTCAGCCCCAATTTCAACACAGCACCATGGGTACATTACCACAGAGCCAGGATATAAGGCCTGCCATGCCACTAGGACTTAACCCTAAATGCATGTTGGGGTTTCAGGCATCCATACCAGAGCTCTGCTCTCAAATTCCTTCATATGGGGGACCCCTGGGCCATAAAACAAGACACCACCTATCCCCCAGAATAGAATAAACTATTGGAAGTGTCCAAATCCCCAGAGCAGGAGAAAACTCAGTGACCCCCTGAGGACACCTTCACACTCGGCAGACTGCATAGACACCAACTGCAGCCTGAGCAACCTCCTGACACACGCCGTAACTTCGGATCCCTGGGAGCTCTCCTCAGTGTGTGTAGATGTGGCCTGCCATGCCCTACGCCTTAACTCTAGTGCTAGATTGGGTTTTCAGACTTCCGTCCCAAGAGTCTCGGCCCATAAGCCCTCCAGATAGAGACCTCCAGAGGTGGTCTCTGCCTACCCTCTGGAAAGAAACTGTGCACAATAGATCTGCAAAAAATCCCCAGAATAGGTGAAAGCTGCATGGTCAGTGAGGCAACTACCATTTACAGAACCCAACCCTGCATCCTAATACTAATTCTGTCCCACAGCCTGAGCCTGACCACCAGTCAGCCAGGCATATACCTGGCCCAAGATTCAACAGATCGGACCTTCTATGCCCCTAGTCCCTAATGCTAACCCTAGGTTCGGTTTTCAGGCATCCATACCAGAGTCCTTCTCTTGATACCCTCCATAAGGGTACCTCTGAGGCATACAACTGGACCCCACCTCTTCCCCAGAATTAAATCCTACTATTTAGAGCTGCACAAATCCCACAGCATGAGAAACCTCTATTGCCCCAAGAGGCCACCTGCACATTCTGCATCCATACTGGACACAAATTCTAGTCTGATCTGACTGCCTGACATTCACCCTAATGTCATATTCTGGAGAGCTCACCTCAGCATGTGCAGATCGGGGTTCCATGCCCTAAACCCTAACCATACTCTGAGCTTGGGTCTTCAGAATTCCATTCTTTGAGTCGTGGAATGCAAGCACTCCTGATTGGGGATGCTGGAGCCACCCCAGAGGACTCTCCCTGCTGCAAAAGGGAAACCGTGCCAGATGGAGGTGCACAAAACCCCTAGATCAGGGAAACGTGCACGGCCACGATGCCACCCCACTTTTGTTCTCCACCCTGGACAATAATACGAAGTCTGACAAAACCTGAGTCATGTCGTCCAATGAGTCACTGGGACAGCTGACCCCAGAGTTAGCAGATAGTAAATGTCATTTCCTTGGCCCTAATCCTAACACTAGGTTGGGGTTTCAGGCATCCATAGCCAGAGACATACTCTTGAATCCCTCCACAGGAAGGATCCCTGATTCACAAAACAAAACTCCTCCTACCCCCCAGACCAAAACTTTGCTTTTTGGAGCTATGTAAAACCCTGAGAGTTTGAAGAAACCTGCAATGCCACTGAGGCCATGTCCAATTCGCAGATCATTGGACACAAACACGCATTGTGATCCTTATCCTGAGTCGCATTTTCAACATAACCAAGTGGGTAGTTCACCACAAAGGCAGGATATAAGGCCTGCCATGCCCCTTGGGCCTAACCCTAAAGGTAGGTTGATTATTCTGGCATCCATATCCAGAGCCCTGCTCTCAAATCCCTACCTATGGGGGACCCCTGAGCCAAGAAACAGGACACCACCTATCTCCCAGTATAGCCTGAACTGTTTGGAGCTGCACAAAACCCCACAGCAGGATAACACTGCATGGCCCCATGAGGCCACCCCCACATTCAGGGGATCATATAGACACAAACTCCAGCCTGAGCGACCTCCTGACCCCAGCCTTTGCCTCAGATCCCCGGCACCTCCCCTCAGCATCTGTAGATTGGGCCTGCTGTGCCCTAGGCACTCACCTTAGCCCTAGCTTGGTTCTCAGGCCTCCGTACAGAGAGTGCTGGTCAACAAGCCCTCCAGGTATGGTACACCGGAGCCACAGAACAGGACTATTCCTGCCCTCCAGAAGGAAAATGTGCCCTATGGAGCTGCATGCAACCAAAAGATTAGGAGAAAGGTGCAAGAAACCCCACAGCCACCTTCATTTACGGAAACTGGCCCTGGACACAAAAATACATTCTGTCCCTCAACCTGAGCCCTGACCTCCAGCCAGCCACATATGTGGCTGGTGAGAGAGTCAGCAGATCGGACTGGCCATTCTCCTAGGCATGAATCACAACAATTCGTTTGGTATTCAGTCGTTGATACCCAGAGTCTTTCTCTCAAATCCATCTACATAGGAAACCCTGAGCCACAAAACAGAACTCCTCTTGACCCCAGAAGCTTTCTGAACTTATGTGAATCCCTCAGAGTTAGGGCAAAACCTCCATTGCCCTTGAGGCCACACCCAATATTGCTGGCCTACCAGGACACAAACACCCCTTGTGACCCTTAGCCTGAGCCCTGTTTTCAACACAGCCCCATAGGTAGCTCGGCCCAGAGCCAGGATCTAAGTCCTGCGATGCCACTAGGACCTAATCCGAATAGGTTGGGTTTTCAGGCATCCATAGACGGAGCCCTGCTCTCGAACCCTCCATACGAGGGACCCCTGAGGCATAAAACAAGACAGGACTTCGTCCCCAGCATAGACCAAGCTATTTTTTAAATACGTAAAAATCCCAGAGCGAGAAAAATCTCTATGTCCCCATGAGGCCGCTCCCAGATTTGACAGATCTCATGCACACAAACTCCAGCTTGAGCGACCTCCTGACACTCGCCTTAACCTCAGATCCCGGGAAGCATGCCTCAGCGACTGTAGCTTAGCCTTGCCATGTCCTAGGCCCTGACCATACACCTAGATTGGCTTTTCAGACTCCTTACAGTTGTGGTCTATAATCACTCCAGAAAGGGAACACTGGAGCCAAACCACAAGACCCTGCCTGCCCTCCAGATGGAAAACATGCCCTATGGAACTTCATGCAAACCCCAGATTAGGAGAAAGCTGCATGATACCCCTAAGACAATCATGGTTGCGGAAGCTGACCCTGGACACTACTACATATTCTGTCCCTTAACTTGAGCAGCGACCTGCAGTCAGCCACCCACGTAGCTGGCACCAGAGTCAGCAGATTGGACCTCCCAAGTGCCATGCCCTAAACCTAACCTTAGGTTGAGTTTTCTGGCATCCATAATCAGAGTCCTGTTCTGGAATTCGTCCATTTGGAGGACACTAGTGCCATACAACAAGACTCCACCTGTCCTCCAGATTGATACCATACTCTTTGGACCTGTGAAATGCACCCCAAGCAGGAGAAACATCCATGCCCCAGCAGGAAACCCACACATTTTGCAGCCCTAGGACACCAATTCTAATGTGAGTGAATGCCTGACACTGTTCCTCAATTCAGGATACAGTGACATTGCCTAATCTGCAAATCAGAGGTCCATGCCCTAGACACCACACATAAACCTAGATTGGCTTTTCAGATATCAATCCCCAGAGTCCTGGAACATGAGCCCTTCAGATTGGGGACTCAGGAGCCACAACACTGGATGATCCCTGCCCTCCAGATTGAAACCGTGCCCTATGGAGCTGCCCTAAACCCCTAGAGTAGTTTCACTCAGGATCTCCAGATCAGCCCTGCCATACCCTTGGCCCTAACCCTTACCCGAGTTTTGTTTCCAGACTTATGTCCCTAGAGCTCTGGCCCAAACACCCACTAGGCTGAGGCCTCCGGAGCTACACCCCAGGACTGTGCCTGCCCTCCTTACAGAAACTGTGCCCTTCCCATTTGCCCAAACCCTTCAGATTAGGAGAAAACTGCAAGGCCCCTGAGCCACCCCAATTTCGTAGGTCGCCCTGGACCAAAGTGCACCGTCTGACACACCCTGAGACTTACCTCCAGTCAGAGGCCCAGGTAGATGGCCCCAGAAATAGAATAATGAACAAGACAAGCCCCTAGGCCCTGATTTGAAATCTAGCTTAGTTTTTCAGACTTCTGTTCCCAGAGACCTGGCCTCTGATGCCAACATATGGGGGGTTTCTGAGGCCCAAAACAGAAAACCTCCTGTCCCCAGAAGGAAAACTTGCTATTTGGAGCTGTATCAAACTATCAGGATATGAGAATCCTGCATGGTCCCAGAGCCACTGCTACATTCCAATATCTCCCTGGACACAAACCCGCTTTTTGACCCATCAGTATGAGACTCCATTTCAACTCAGCCCCCTTGGTAGTTGGCCCCAGAGCCAGCAGATCGAACCTGCTTGTTCCTAGGAGCCAGAGGGAATGCGAGTTGTGGTCTCCAGGCATCCATTCATAGAGACCTGATCTCAAATATTTCCGAATGAGGGAAACTTGAGCCATCAAACAGGACTCCCCCATGCCGCAGAAGGAAACCTTTTTGTATGGAGCAGCTCACCAACCCCAGAGTGGGAAAACCTCCATGACCTCATGAAGCCACCCCTCCATTTGGGGGCCATCAAGGACACAAACTCCAGCCTGAGGAAACTTCTGACACTTGTCCTTACTTCAGATACTGGAGATCTTGATTCAGCCACTGTAGAGTGGGCCTGCCCTGCCCTTGGCCTGAAACCTAAACTTAGCTTGTGTTTTCAGACTTCCATCCTCACACTACTAGCCCACAAGCCTTCCAGATTGGGAATTCTGGAGCCACAACGCAGCACTCTGCCTCCCACCAAAGAAAAAAGTGCCCTATGGGGCTGTCCAAAAACCCCAAATGAGGAACAACCTGCACGGCCCTCGAACGCACCCCAATTTCATAGGCCGCCCTGTGCACAAATACTCTGTCTGAACACAGCCTGAGCACAGACCTCAGGTCTGCAAACAAGACAGCTGGCCTTATATCCAGCAGATCAAACCAGCCATGGCCCAGGGCTCTCATGGCTCCTCAACCGGTGTTTTCAGGCTTCTATCCCCAGACCTTATCTCAAATGCCTGCATATCGGGGATCATGGTACACAAAACAGAATTCCTCCTACCCCATGGCAAGAAATCTTGCTGTTGGGATAGGTGTCATACACTCAGAGGAGGAGACACCTGAATGGCCCATGAGGCCACACCAATGCTTGAGGGCCACCTTGGGAACAAACATGCATTGTGACCCTCATCCTGAGCCCCATCTTCAAATAAGGCCCCTCAATAGCTGGAGCAAGAGCCTGCATGTCGGGCTTGACATACCCCTAGGCCCAAATCCTAACCGAAGATTGTATTTTCCAGTTGCCAGTACCAAGAGCTCTGCTCTGAAATCCCTGTTTTTGGGGGAACCCTGAGACAAAAAACAGGACTCCTCCATTCCCCTGAATGAACCCAAATTACTGGGAGCAGGGAACAATCCTCAGAGAGAATGTCCCATGGCCCCAAGAGGCAATCCCTGCATTCTGTGGCCATCCAAGGCACAAAATCCAGAGACATAAGCCTGAGCTACTACCTCACACTCACCTTAAGTTCAGATCCTGAGGAGCAGGTAAGGGACTGCAGATCAGGCTTGATCCCTCGGCCCTAACGTTAACCCAACACTGTGTTTTCAGACTTCTCTCCCCAGAGTCCTGACCCACACTCCTTCAGGATGGGGCCTCGGGAGCCAAACCTCAGAATTGTGCCTGCCCTCTCAAAGGAAACTGTGCCCTTTACAGTTGCCCAAGACCTCCAGATTAGGGGAAACCTAAAAGGCCCCCAAGGCCACCCCTTTTCTCAGGTTGCTCTGGATAAAAATATGCAGTCTGACATACCCTGAGCAACTACCTCCTGTCATACAGCAATATTTATGGCCTCAGAGACAGAAGATTGAAACTGACATGCCCCTAGGCCCTAATCTGAAGCCTAGCTTATATTTGCAGGCATCAGTCCCCAGAGGCCCGGTCTCAAAAACCAACATATGGGTTTCCCAGAGGCTCAAGACAGAAACCCTCTTGTGTCCAGAAAGGAACATTGCTCTTTGAAGCTGTGGCCAATCCTCAGGGCCGTAGAATCCTGCATGGCCTCTGAGCCACCGCCATATTCCAAGCTCTCCCTGGACACAAACCCGCATTGTGACCCATCAGCATGAGACTACATTTCCACTCAGCCCCCTGGGTAGCTCACCTCAGAGCCAGTAGATGGAAACAGCCTCATCCCTTGGCGCCAGTGGGAATGTGACCTGGGGTCTCTAGGCATCCATACATATAGGCATGCTCTGGGATCCTTCAGTATGGGGTTCCCTTGGTACATCAAAGTGGTCACCTCCTGTCATGCCAAACGATACATTGCCATTTGGAGAACCTCCTCACCACCCCTAGAGAGGGAAAAACTTTATGGCCTCATGAGGCTGCCTCTCCACTAGGCAGCCATCATGGACACAGCTTTAGCCTGAATGAACATCTGACACTCTCTGTTCCTTCAGATGCTGGAGATCTCAAGTCAGCCTCTGCACATTGGGCCTGCTGTGCCCTAGGCGCTAAACCTAACCCTAGCTTGTGTTTTCAGATTTCTGTCCTCACACTCCTGTCCCACAAGCCGTCCAAACTGGGAATTCTGAAGCCACCATGCAGCACTCTGCCTGCCCGCTCTTAGGGTCTGAAATCAAAGGAACGAGACTATTACAAAGGGAAGGTCAAGCAAAGCTTTATTTTGCGCCAAGCATTGAGAATCAAACT
Source organism: Mellivora capensis (assembly GCA_004024625.1). Classification (NCBI taxonomy): domain Eukaryota; kingdom Metazoa; phylum Chordata; class Mammalia; order Carnivora; family Mustelidae; genus Mellivora; species Mellivora capensis. The sequence continues at coordinate 18,507 of PISX010022411.1, read as the reverse complement.
GATCGGTCAGGGCCATCTCTTATAAAGTTGCGACCTTTTCTCTTCTCGCAGACTAACTTTTATAGAGCCATGGCCATGTGGTTAAGCCTCACTACACACATGTGGCCAATGAGATTACAATTTACCCTAGTAGATATTTGAAATAGCCTATCACCTTGGTCAGAATTGGTGCCCAAATGGTGGGCCCCACTCTCCATGCTATCTAGGGAGACAGTATGTGCGCTCTACTGATTGGATGTGTCCACCTGGCCTGTCCTGCCCTTGTATCTGGGCTTTGCAAGTAAGTTCCTTTGGGAGGGTCAGGGTCAATCTAAGTTTTCTGCATAAGGTCAATCTAAGATTACTGCATAAACAACAAAATGGCTCCCTCTGGCTAAGTAGGCCCTTACATCCCCCCCTTTTCTTTGGAGATTAGATAAATCTTTGGCTTTTCAGCCAGTTCTATGTTCTCCTGTTGTAAGGGGTTATATTGAGCATGTAAGACTAATATTTTTTTTAAGATTTTATTTATTTTTTTTGTCAGAGAGAGAGAGAGAGAGAGCAAGCACAGGCAGACAGAGTGGCAGGCAGAGGCAGAGGGAGAAGCAGGCTGCCTGCCAAGCAAGGAGCCTGATCTGGGACTCAATCCCAGGACGCTGGGATCATGACCTGAGCCGAAGGCAGCCGCTTAACCAACTGAGCCACCCAGGAGTCCCAAGACTAACATTTTTATCGTTCTAATTTTCTTTTGTACAAATAACATTAGGACATTTATAATGCAGGGGCCAAAAAGTAATGTTAGTGCAAAGTCGGCTGATGAGTTAGCCATTCACCACTTTGTATAACAATTTCCATTTTTCCTAATTCCATTCATCTAATTTCCCACCTATACTTTACATAAACAGGTAAAAATAGGAGCAACAATACACAAACAGGTAACAATAGGAGCAACAATAAACTCATAGTCTTTTTAGTCTTAGCTTTAGTCCACGGACAGCGGGTCCATCGGCTGCAGCTTCCATCTCTGGGGGTCATCCTCGTCCTCGGCTCTTTTGACATGACCCCCATGAATCCAGGCCCTGATGCCTTCTACTTTTATTGCCATGGGGGTGGTCAGGATGACAGTAAATTGTCCCTTCCAGCAAGGCTCCAAGTTTCCCACTTGATGGCGACGTATCCAAATTAAGCCCCCTGGTTGGTAAGGATGTGGTTCCACCTCCATCTCCGTCTTAGTGTTGGCAGTTCAGATCCCTGTGTGGGCTCTATTTAAGACAGACTGTAATGCCTGCAGTGACTGGAGTACAGACTGATCAGTCATTTCTGATAGAGCAACCTCTTGTAGCTGAGGGCAGAGTGGAGGTGGGGTTCTCCCAAACATTATTTCAAATGGGGTCACCTTGTTTAAGTAGGGTGTACATCACACCCTGAGGAGGGTGAAAGGAAGGAGATACACCCATCCACCACCAGACTGCAGAATTAGCTTTCTCAAGGTCTCTTCAAGAGTCCTGTTCACTCTCTCTATTTGCCCGGAACTCTGAGGCCGGTAGGCACAATGTAGTTTCCAATTAGTGCTCACGGCCTTGGCCAATGCCTGTGAGACTGAACTCACAAATGCAGGGTTCTTGTCTGACCTGATCTCGAGAGGTAACGCAAACCTCTAGTAGCTTTTTGGCTACCACTCCTGCCATCTCAATTTTGGCAGAAAAAGCGTCTACCCAGCCTGAAAAGGTATGTACAAAGACTAACATATATGTGTGCCCATATTTTCTGGGTTTCATCTCTGTAAAATCTATTTCCCAATAAATTCCTGCTTCCTTACCTCTTTCTCTTTTCCATCTTTCCATTATAGTTCCTCCCTAATTAACTGCCTGGCACTGAGCACATCTATCAACTACATCCTGAACCATATGCCCTAATTTAAGTTTGCCTATAAACTCCTTGAGTTTGCGTGTCCCCAGATCAGTACCCTGATGTATCTGGTTTACTAACTTCTTACCTAGTCTTCAAGGAAGAATTAACTTTCCTGTTTTAGTCTTAGCCCAATCCACTTCATAGTCTAATTTAGCCCATTTTTGTATATACGTTAAATCCTCCTCTGAATAGTCTGTTTTTTTTCTGGTAGGGCTGGAGCCGGGAGTGTAACCAGCTCTTGGACTGTCTCTTGGGCTGCTTGCCTTGTGGCTCGATCTGCTAATTGGTTTCCTTTTGAGATCAGATCAGTCCCCTTTTGGTGTCCCGCGCAATGCATAATGGCCACCTCTTTTGGGTCCCAAATAGCCTGGAGGAGAGCCAATATTTCTCCTCTGTTTTTAATTCCTTTTCCTTCTGCTGTTAATAGGCCCCTGTCTTTATAAATAGCCTCATGTATATGGAGAGTAGCAAAGGCATACCCATTGTCCGTATAGATGTTGGTGGTTTTACCTTTGGCCATCTGCAGTGCCTTGGTGAGTGCATTCAGCTCCACTTTTTGCACCAAGTTCTGTGTGGCAGTGTTGCCGTCCAAAGTTCCTGCTCAGGGGAAACCACCGCAGCCCCCACATACCTCTTTTCATTGACCATGTAGCTACTCCTGTTTGTGAACAGAGTCATCTCTGCATCTGGGAGGTGAATGTCTCTGAGGTCCGGCCTTATTCCCGTGACTTGTGTTAGGACATCCCTGAAGTCGTGTCGGTGGTCAGCCAGCTCTTCTGGCAGCAGCATGCTGGATTTAGCACCACTGGGGGCCACAAAACACTCTTGGTTCATTGAGGAGGAGGGCCTGATACCACGTCACTCGGGCGTTCATCATCCATCGGTCAGGTGGAGTCCGGAGAAGGCCCTCGATAGCGTGGGTGGTGGTCAGATGAGATTTTGACCTAAAGTCAATTTACTTGCATCCTTGACCAGGAGGGCCATGGCAGCAATTATGCAGAGGCAAGGGGGGAACCCAGCCGCTACTGGATCTATTTCTTGCTATAGGCTACTGGACTTTTCCAAGGGCCCAGAGTCTAAGTCAAAACTCCTTTAGCCACCCCTGCTTTTTCATCTGCATACAAGTGCAAGGGCTTGGTAACATCTGGGATGGCCAATGGTAGGGCACTCAGTAAGGCTGTTTGTAATTCCCAAAATGCTCCTTCTGCCTCAGCTGTCCACTCTATCATAGTGAGTCCCCTTTTTGTCAGTTCGTAGAGAGGTCGAGCAATCTCCACAAACCGAGGTATCCACAGCCTACAGTATCCCACCATCCCAAGAAACTCCCTCACTTGTCGGGATGTGATGGGGAGGGGGTGTTGGGTAATCACCTGTTTCCTGGACTCAGTGAACACACTCCATCGTGGAGATCAAGGCCTAGGTAAGTGGCGTGGCTCTGACAGAGCTGTCCTTTCCTTCCTGACACCCGATATCCTTTTCCTGCAGAGTCTGTAAGAGAGCTCTCGTCCCCCACAAACGTGACTCATAGTCCTCAGCGGCTATTAGCAAGTCATCAACATACTGTAACAGAGTGACTCCCAGGTTGGAGTTTCTGTACTCACGCAAATCCTCGTGTAGGGCTTCATCAAAGATAGTGGGTGAATTCTTGAATCCTTGGGGAAGTCTTGTCCAGATGAGCTGGACTTGGAACCCTTCCTGTAGGTTGAACCACTCAAAAGCAAAGAGGGGCTGAGACTCCCTTGCTAACGATATGCAGAAAATGCATCTTTGAGATAAGTAATGATGAAAATTGGGCTCCTGTGTCCACCAAAAAATCAATTGATTTCCCCTCCACTTCAATTTTTACCCGAGATTCAGGGAGGTGTTCTGAACCATGGCCCCTTCAGTCTCTGGAGGCCAGCATGGCCATCTTCCTTTCAGGGCACTCCCTGGCCCAATGTCCTTTTTCCTTACAGTAAGTGCACTGATATGAATCTAAGTCTTCCTGCCTGAGTTCTCTGTGCTTAGGCTTTTCCTTCCATTTATCATCCCCTACTTGCCTCATGTAATGCCAAACCTTCTTCCTGTGCATCCTTGTTTTTAAACACCTTTTCTGCTATTCCCACTAATTCAGTCAGATTCTTCCCTTCAAATCCTTCAATTTTCTGAAGTTTCCTCCCTATATCTGGGGCTGACTGACTGGCAAAAGTAAGAACGTCTAAATGAGCTATCCTGCAACTTCCCTGACGTCTACCTCAAGTTGTCTAGCCTAGGTAAACAAATATTTACTTTTACATGTCTGTAAGTTACAGATAACTTAAGAAAAAGTTTCCCTAGTCTGGAAGAGTAAACATTACAGAACCAGTAATGTTTAAAATAAGACAAAACATCAAGAGATACAACATTACAATCTTTCAGTTCATCTAGTCCCATGTTACTAATTCTGATTTAGTCCGAATGCAGCTTTTACTTCTGGAAATTCTTACCTATTTCAGTTCCAGGATTTAAACATATCGAAGTCCTGTATTTGTCCTGAAAGTCATCCCATATGAATTCCCTTTAAGGCGGAAGTCATTTTAAAAGAGAATTCTTAGAAGGCAAATTTATGAATCAGTTAAGCACAAAACATGTTCACCAACAGATTTCAAAAGCACAAACCCAGTTCCAGCAACGAAGGCTCTGCCATTTTATCCCATTTGGTTAAGACCTACATGTCCAACAAACTTAATTCCATTTGTCATTCAAGCAGCCCTTCACAGTTTCAGGTTACCAAAGAGTTTGAGAGCTACTTTAACAATTACCCATTAAAACCCTGAGACAGATAATTAACCATGAGTTTTAGTCATCTCCTTGTTAACAGATTTCACATTCCACCTGGCCCACTCCACTTCAGATGCCATGCTTTCCCACCAGCAATGGGGAGGGGCTAGGCAGTCCACATCAGGCCAGAGAAGACAGGAACTTCCCCGAAATAAAGGGAGTTTCAGCAGCTGCTTGGGAATATTATTTAAATTCTCACTCTCAAGTTAGACTAACCACAGTTGGCTCCAGTTATATCCATTAAAATTCAGAGTCCCCTCGCTCTCTGCTTGCCCCATTTCTTCAAACACAACAAACAACATGACAGACAACAAAAAGACAAGACAAAGACAACCACAGGCCTAGCTGTCCTGCCACTGGTGGGGACTGTCTAGGGGGGACTCAAGCCCCCTGACCGCCTAGGGGGACTCGAACCCCCTGACGATCTACCAGTGGAGGGAAGGGGTGACCTCCCATCCACTCCACCCCTGGGGAGCAGGGCTGCGTCCAGCTTCTCCCCAGTGGGCCATACCCTGAAGTTGCGCAACCAGTCAGACAGACAGGATCCCGAGATCTTACCTTCAGAGGGTTTTTCCAGAAATTCTGATACTGGCTCAATGTTCGCTGTTTGATCCCAGATGAACCCCCAATTTTAGGGACTGTAATCAAAGGAAAGAGGCTGATACAAAGCGAAGGTCAAGCAAAGCTTGATTTCGCACCAAGCATTGAGAATCAAAATGACTGATCAGGGCCGTCTCTTACAAAGAGGTGACACTTCCCCGCTTCACAAACTAACTTTTATAGAGCAAAGGCCATGTGGTTGAGCCTGGCTACACATAGGTGGCCAATAAGATTACAATTTACCCTAGTAGATATTTGAAATAGCCTATCACCTTGGTCAGAATTGGTGCCCAAATGGTGGGCCCCACTCTCCCTGCTAGCTAGGGAGACAGTATGCCCACTCCATTGATTGGATGTGTCCACCTGGCCTGACCTGCCCTTGTATCTGGGCTTTGCAAGTAAGTTCCTCTGGGAGGGGCAGGGCCAACATAAGTTTTCTGCATAGGGCCAATCTAAGTTTACTGCATGAACAACAAAATGGCTTGCTCTGGTAAGTAGTCCCTTACATTCCTCTTGGGGGACCCCAGAGACAGAAAACATGACTCTACCCTTCCCCCAGAATGACTCCAAATGATTGGGAGCTGGGCAAAATCCCCAGAGAGGGAGAATCTTCCATGGCCCCATGAGGCCACCCCTACATTCCAGGGCCAACCTACCACAAAATCCAAAGCCCAAAGCCTGAGCTACCACCTCACACTCGCCCTCATTTCAGATCCTGAGGAGCTGCCATCAGGATCTGCAATTGGGGCCTGCCATCCCCTGGCCCTAAACGTAACCCAAGATTGTGTTTTCAGACTTCGGTTCTGACAGCCCCAGCCCACACCCTCAAAGCTGGGGCCTCGTGAGCCACACTGAGGGACTGGGCCTGCCCGCTTGAAGGAAACGGTGCCCTTTAGAGTTGCCCCAAACCTCCAGATTAGGAGACACCTGCAAGGCCACAAAAATTGCGGAGGCCACCCTGAAAAAAAATGCGCAGTCTGACATACCCTGTGCAACAACCTCGAGGCAGATACCCAGGTCCATGGCCCCAGAGACAGAAGACTGAACCTGACATGACCTTAGGCCCTAATCTGATGCCTAGCTTAGGTTTGTAGGCATTGGTCACCAGAGGTCTAGTCTCGAAAACCAACATATTGGGTTCCTGGAGGCCCAAAACAGAACCCCTCCTGTGCCCAGAAGGGAACCTTGCTCTTTGGAGCTGTGTCCAATCCTCAGGGCCGGAGAATCCTGCATTGCCCCTGAGCCACCACCATATTCCAGGCTCTTCCTGGACACAAACCCGCATTGTGACCCATCAGCATGAGACTCCATTTCCACTCAGCCCCCTGGGTAGCTCACCTCAGATCCAGTAGATGGAAACTGCCTCGTCCCTCAGCACCAGTTTTGTGCCTCAGGTTTCCCCGTATGCAGGGAATGGAGTCCTTGCGACCTGGGGTCTCTAGGCATCCATACATATAGGCATGCTCTGGGATCCTTCAGTATGGGGTTCCCTTGGGACATCAAAGTGGTCACTTCCTCTCATGCCAAACAAAACATTGCTGTTTGGAGAACCTCCTCACCACCCCCAGAGTGGGAAAAAGTCCATGGCCTCATGAGGCTGCCTCTCCACTAGGCAGCCACAGTGGACACATCACTAGCCTGAGCGAATGTCTGACACTTGCCCTTACTTCAGATGCTGGAGATCTCAACTCAGCCTCTGCACATTGGGCCTGCCGTGCCGTAGACCCTAAACCTAACCCTAACTTGTGTTATCAGAATTCCGTCCTCACAGCACTGGCCCACAAGTCCTCCAGACTGAATTCTAGAGCTACCACACAGCACTCTGCCTGCGCACCAGAAGTAAAAGTGCCCAATGGGGCTGACAAAAAACCCAAAATGAGGATCAACCTACACCGCCCTCCAGGCACCCCAAAGTCCTAGGCAGCCCTGTGCACTAATGCTCTGTCCAAGACAACCTGAGCCCACATCTCCCGACAGTGACCCAGACAGCTGGCCGCATATCCAGCAGATCAGGCCCGCAATGCCCCTATGCCAATATCTCTAGCCAAACTGGGTTTTCAGACATCTGTCCCCAGAACATAGCTCCAATCCCTGCATACAGGGAAACCTGAGGCACAAAACAGAACTCCTACTTCCCCGTGGCAGGAAACCATGCTGTTGGGATGGCTGTCAAGCCCTCAGAGGAAGAGAGACCAGCCTGTTCCCGGAGACTATGCCCACTCCTGAGGGCTGCCTTGGGCACAGACACGCATTGTGACCCTCAGCCTGAGCCCTGTTTCCAAATAAAGCCCCTTGGGAGTTGCATCAAAAGCACGAATATCGGGCTTGCCCTGCCCCTAGGCCCAAATCCTGACCCAAGGTGGGGTTTTCCAGGTGCCCGTACCTAGAGCCCTTCTCTGGAATCTCTCTTTTTGGGGGACCCGTGAGACAGAAAACACGAATCCACCCTTCCCCCTGAATGACTCCAAGTGATTGGGATCCTCTCTGGGATCCCCAGAGAGGGAGAATCTTCCATGGCCCCATGAGGCCACCCCTACATTCCGGGGCCACCCTAGACACAAAATCCAGAGCCCAAAGCTTGAGCTACCGCTTCACACTCTCCCTATTTTCAATCCCGAAGAGCTCCTCTTACGGTCTGGAGATCGGGCCTGCCATCCCCTCTGCCCGAAACTTAACCCTAGCTTGTGTTTTCAGACTTCTGTCCCCAAAGCCCTGGCTCACACACCCTTGAGGCTGGGGCCTCCTGAGCCCCAACCCAGGAATGGGCCTGCCCACCAGAAGGAAAATGTGCCCTATGGGGCTGCCCAAAAACCCCAAATTAGGTCAACCTGCACCACCCTCTTCGGCACTCCAATGTCATAGGTACACCTGTGCACTAATGCATCTGAATCTCAGGAGTAGCCGTGGAGTCCTGGGCCAGGCAGGTCTCTAATCCTCTGAGTGCTTGACACCCATCCCATCAACAAGGGCCATGCAGGATTCTCCAGTCCTGAGGATTGGACACAGCTCCAAAGAGCAAGGTTCCCTTCTGGGCACAGGAGGTGTACTGTTTTGGGACTCCGGGAACCCCTTATGTTGGTTTTCAAGACCAGGCCTCTGGGCACCAATGCCTGCAAACCTAAGCTGGGCTTCAGGTTACGGCCTAGGGGCATGTCAGGTTCAGTCCAATGTCTCTGGGGCCATAGATCTGGGTGTCTGCCTGGAGGCTGATGCACAGGGTGTGTCAGATTGCACATTTTTGTTCAGGACGCCCTCTGAAATTGTTGTGGCCTCGGGGACCTTCCAGGTGTCTCCTAATCCTGAGTGTTTGGGCAACTCTAAAGGGCACAGTTTCCTTTGGGCAGGCAGGCACAGTCCTGCGGTGTGGCTCTGGAGGCCCTAGCCTTGAGGGTGTGGTCAGGGCTCTGGGGACAGAAGTATGAAAACACAATCTCGGGTTAGGGTTAGGGAAAAGGCCGAGGGTATGGCAGGGCAGAACTGCAGACCCAGAGGGCAGCTCCTCGGTATCTGAAAATAGGGAGAGTGTGAGGCGGTAGCTCACCCTTTTGGCTCTGGATTTTGTGTCTAGGTTGGCCCTGGAATGTAGCGGTGGCCTCATGGGGTCATGGAAGGTTCTCCCTCTCTGGGGATTTTTCCTGGCTCCCAATTGCTTGGAGTCATTCAGAGGGGAGGGTGGAGTCGTGTTTTCTGTCTCAGGGGCCTCCCCAAAAAGAGGAATTCCAGAGCAGGGCTCTGAGTGTGGGTGCCTGAAAAACCCCACCTTGCGTCAGGATTTGGGCCTAGATATGCGGCCTCTTCGACCAAAACGCGAGGGGGCTATATTTGGAAATGGGGCTCAGGCTGAGGGTCACAATGTGAATTTGTACCCAAGGAGGCCTACAGAGTGGGTGTGGCCTCCTGGGCCCGGCAGGTCTCTCCTCCTCTGAGGGCCCGACACCCATCCCAACAGCAGTGTTTCCTGCCACAGTGAGGGAGGAGTCATCTTTTGTGCCTCAGGTTCCCCCATATGCAGGGATTTGAGCTAAGGTCTGGGGACAGATGCTTGAAAACCCAGGTTGGGTAGAGATGATGGCCTAGGGCCATGGTACTCTCTGGGTGACTGTCGGGAGGTGTGGGCTCAGGCTATGTGGGACAGAGCATTGGTGCACATGACTGCATGTGATATTGGAGTGCCGTCGAGCGTGGTGCAGGTTGATCCTCATTTGGGGTTTTTGGGCAGTCCATAGGGCACTTTTTCCTTCTGGTGAGCATGCAGAGTACTGAGTGGTAGCTCTAGAATTCCCTGTCTGGAGGTCTTGTGTGCCACAAGTGAGAGGACAGAAGTCTGAAAACACAAGCTAGGGTTACTTTTAGGGCCTAGGGCATGGCAGGCCCAATGTGCAGAGGCTGGCTTGAGATCTCCAGCATCTGAAGGAACGGCGAGTGTCAGACATTCGCTCAGGCTAAAGATGTGTCCACAATGGCCGTCAAGTGGATGGGCGGGCTCATGAGGCCATGCAGTTTTTCCCACTCTGGGGGTGGTGAGGTGTTCCAAACGGCAAGGTTTCCTTCAGCAGGAGAGCGAGTGACCGCTTTGATACCCCAAAGGACCCCCAACGGAAAAATCCCAGAGCAGGGCTCCATGTATGGATGCCTGGAGACCCCAGCTCGTTTTCCCACTGATGTCTAGGAACAAGGGAGGCTCCATCTGCTGGCTCTGGGGCGAGCTACCCAGGGGAATGAGTTGAAATGTAGTCTCATGCTAATGGGTCACAATGCGGGGTTGTGTCCAGGAAGACCTTGGAATGTGGCGGTGGCTCAGGGGCCATGCAGGATTCTCTGAGCCTGAGGATTGGACACAGCTCCAAAGAGCAAGGTTCCCATCTGGGGACAGGAGGTGTGATGTTTTGTGGATCAGGGACCACATGTTGGACCATATGTTACTATTCGAGAACACACTTCTGTGGGCAGATTGAAAAACTAAGCTAGGGTTCCAAATAGGTCCTAGGGTCATGTCAGGTTCAATCTTCTGACTCTAGGGCCACTTATCTGGGTGTTGGCTTGCAGGTAAGTGCTCAGGGTATGTCAGACTATGCATTTTTGTACAGAGCGGCTTACGAAATTGGGGGGGGGGTTGGCAGATGCTCAGAGGACTTGCAGGCTTCTCCTAATTTGGAGGGTTTGAGCAACTGTCACGGGCAGAGTTTCCATTGGGAGGGCAGGCACAGTCCTTCTCTGTGGATATGGACACCGCATCCTGGAGGGCGTGAGGGCCAGGGCTTTGGGGACAGAAGCCTGCAAACACTCGGTTTAGAGTTAGGGCGAAGGTGATGGCAGGCCCATTCTGCAGACCCTGAGGGAAGCTCCTCAGGATCTGAAATTATGACGAGTGGGAGGCGGGAGCTCAGGATTTTTTCTCTGGATTGTGTGGCTAGGATGGGTGTGGAATATAGGGGTGGCCTCATTGGGCCATGGAAGATTCTCCCTCACTGGAGATTCAGCCTGTCCCTGTTTGTTGACAAACAAACAATAGTTTGTTGTCATTGTGGGGGAAGGCCAGGTCCTTTTGTCCATCTCAGGGGTCCCTCCGAAAAAGGGATTCCAGAGATGGGCTCTGGGTCGGGCCATGTAGAAAACCTCACAGAGGGCTGGGATGTGGGCCTAGGGGCATGTCAGACAACATATGCGGCCACCTGGTCCAGTTATCAAGGGAGTTTGTTTGGAAACGGGCTCAGGCTGATGGTCACAATGTCTCTTTGTGCCCATGAGTGGGCGTGGTCTCATGGGACATGCAGCTGGCTCCCACTCTGAAGTTTGGACAACCATCCCAACAGCAAGGTTTCCCTCCATGGGGAAGGAGAGTACTCTATTGTGCATCAGGTTCCCCCATAGTCAGGGATTCAAGATAAGGTCTAGGGACAGATGCCTGAATGCCCAGGAAGGTAGAGATGTCGGCCTCAGGCCATGGCAGTTCCCTTCTGCTGGATATGCGGCCAGAATTCCCAGTGTGGAGGGCTTGTGCACAGGACTCTGTGGACAGAAGACTGAAAACACAAGCTAGGATTAGGGTTAGGGCATAGGGCACGGCAGGCCCAATCTGCAGAGGCTGACTTGAGATCTCCAGCATCTGAAGGAAGGGTGAGGCTCAGACGTTTGCTCAGCCTAGAGATGTGTCCATGATGGCCACCTAGTGGAGGGGCGGCCTCATGAGGCCATGGAGGTTTTCTCACTCTGGGGGTGCTGAGGTGCTCCAAATGGCAAAGTTTCCTTCAGCAGGAGTGGGGTGACTGCTTTAATGCCCCAAGGGACCCCGTTACAGAAAGATCCAAGAGCAGGGCTCTATGTATGGATGCCTGGAGACCCCAGGTCACATTCCCATTGATGCCTAGGGACAAGACAGGTTCCATCTGCTAGGTCTGGGGTGAGATATCCAGGGGGCTGAGTTGAAATGTAGTCTTATGCTGGTGGGTCACAATGCGGGTTTGTGTCCATGGAGACCTTGGAATGTGACGATGGCTCGGGGCCATGCAGGATTCTCTGGGCCTGAAGATTGGACACAGCTCCAAGTTCCCTCTGGATACAGGAAGTGTTCTGTTTTGGGTCTCCGGGAAGCACATATGTTGGTTTTTGAGACCAGGCCTCTGGGGATTGATGCCTGCAAACCTAAGCTGGGCTTCAGATTAAGGCCTAGGGACATGTCAGTTTCAATCTCCTATCTCTGGGGCCATGGACCTGGGTGTCTGCCTGGAGGTCGATGCACAGGGTGTGTCAGACTGTGCATTTTTGTTTAGGACGGCCTCGGAAATTGGGGTGGCCTCGAGGGCCCTGCATGTTTCTCCTAATACAGAGGGTTTGGGGAACTGTAAAAGGCCCAGTTTCCTTTGGGATGGTAGGCACAGTCCTGCCGTGTGGCTCAGGAGGCCCCAGCCTCTAGGGTGTGGGGGCCAGGGCTCTGTGGAAACACAAACTCGGGTTAAGGATAGGACTGAAGTTATGGCAGGCCTGAACTGCAGACCCTGAGGGCAGCTCCTCAGGATCTGAAATGAGGCTGAGTGTGAGGCGGTTGCTCAGGCTTTGGGCTCTGGATTTTGTGTCTAGGTTGTCCCTGGAATGTAGGTGTGGCCTCTTGGGGCCATGGAAGATTCTCCCTCTCTGGAGATTTTTCCCACCTCCTAAACGTTTGGAGTCATTCTGGGGGAAGGGTGGAGTCGTGTTTTCTGTCTCAGAGGTTCCCCAAAAGGAGGGATTCCAGACAGGGCTCTTGGTACGGGTGCCTGGAAAACCTCACCTTGGGTCAGGTTTGGGGCTGACCTAGGGGCATGGCAAGCCCAAAATGCCGGCTGTTGGTCCAACTCCTGAGGGACTTTATTCGGAAATGGGGCTCAGACTGAGGGTCACAGTGTGTTTTTGTGCCCAGGGTGACCGTCATTAGTTGGTGTGGTGACATAGGCCATGCAGCTGGCTCCCACACTAAGGATAGGACAACCATCCCAACAGCAATGTTTCCTGCCATCATAAGGAGAAGTACTCTTTTGCTCATCAGTTTCCCCCACAGGAGGGGAGCTGTGAAAATTTCTGGAGACAGATGCCTGAATCCACAGTTTGCTTGAGATGTCAGCCTCGGGCTTTAGCAGGTCCCATCAGCTGGATATGTGGCCAGCTATCTGGGTAGCTGACAGGAAGTCGGGGCTCAGGCTATGCCAGACAGAGCATTAGTGCACTGGGCGACCTATGATATTGGGGTGCTGTGGAGGGCCGTGCAGTTTGATCCTCATGTGTGGTTTCTGGGCAGACCCATAGGGCACTTCTTCTCTCTGGTGGGTAGGCAAAATGCTGTGTTGTGGCTCCAGAATTCCCAATCTGGAGGGAATGTGCGCCAGGAATGTGTGGACGGATGTCTAAAAACACAAGCTAGGGTTAGGTTCACGGCCGTGGGCATGGCAGGCCCAATGTGCAGAGGCTGATTCGAGATCTCCAGCACCCGAGTAAGGGCGAGTGTCAGAGGATCGTTCACACTGGAGTTTGTGTCAATGATGCCCCACTAGTGGAGGGATGGCCTCATGAGGCAATGGAGGTTTTCCCATGTTGGGGCTTCAGAGCTGCTCCAAACATCAAGGTTTCCTTCTGCGGGACACGGGGAGTCCTGTTTGATGCCTCCAGGGTCCCCCATAAGGAAATATTTGATAGCAGTGCTCTACTCATGGATGTTTGGAAGGCCAACCTCGTGTTACCATTACAGCCTAGGAACATGGCAGGTTCTATCTGGTGACTCTTGGGTGAAGTACCAGGGGTTCTGAGTTGACATGGAGTCTCATGATGATGGGTCACAATGCTGGTTTGTGTCCAGGGAGACCTTGGAATATGGTGGTGGCTCAGGGGCCATGACGGATTCTCCTACCCTTAGGGTTTGAAACAGCTCCCAAGAGCAAGTTATCCTTCTGGGGACAGAAGGTATTCCGGTTTGTGCCTCGGGGACCACATGTTGGATCATAAGTTGGTATTTGAGAACAGCTCTCTGGGGACAGATGCCTGAAAACCTATGCTAGAGTTCAGATTAGGCGCTAGGGACAACTCAGTTTCAATCTTCTGTCTCTAGGGCCATTTACCTGGGTGTCTGTCTGGACGTAGGTGCTCAGGGTGTGTATGGATTTTTGGCCAGAGCAGCCTACGAAATTGGGGTGGGATCAGGGTCCTTGCAGGTTTTTCCTAATCTGGAGGTTTTTGGCAACTGTGACAGGCAGAGTTTCCTTCGGGAGAGCAGGCACAGTCTTGCAGTGTGGCTCTGGAGGCCACAACCTGGAGGGCGTGTGGGCCAGAGCTTTGGGGACAGAAGTCTGCAAAACAAATTCGGGTTAAGGTTAGGGCCGAGGAGATGTCAGGCCCAATCTGCAGACCCTCAAAGAAGCTCCTTAAATTCTGAATTTTGGGAAAGTGGGAGGCGGTATCTCAAGCTTTTGTGTCTGGATTGTGTGTCTAGGATGACCACGGAATGTAGGGTTTGCCTCATGGGGCCATAGATGATTCTGCCACTCTGGGGATTCTGCCCTGCTTCTAATAGTTTGGTGTCATTCCGTGGGAAGGGAAGAGTCCTGTTTTCTCTCTCAGGGGTCCTGCCAAAACCAGCATTCTAGAAACGGGCTCTGAGTCCAGGCACCTGGAAAACCCCACCAGGGTTAGGATTTGGGCCTAGGGACATGGTACCATGGACAGGTATGCTGGCTCCTGGTCCAGCTACCGAGGGGGCTTGTTTGAAAACAGGTTCAGGTTGAGGGTCACAATGCATGTTTGTGCCCAGGGTAGCCCTCATGACTGGGCGTGCCCTCGTGGGCCTTGCAGGTGGCTCCCAATCTGAGGGTTTGGCAGCCATCCCTATGGCCATGTTTCCTGCAATGGAGAAGGAGGAGTACTCTTTAGTGCATCAGGTTCCCTCATAGGCAGTGATTTGAGCAGAGATCTGGGGACAGAGCCCTGAATCCACAGTTTGGTTGAGATGATGGACTCATGCCATGGCAGGTCCCTACTGATGGAAATGTGGCCATCTATCGGGGTGGCGGACAAGAGGTGGGGGCTCAGGCTGTGTCAGACAGAGCAGAGTACACAGGGGGGCCTATGATATTGGGGTGCCTTCGAGAGCCGTGCAGGCTGATCCTCATGTGGGGTTTCTGGACAGACCCATAGGCAATACTTCTGCTGGGCAGGCAAAATGCTTCATTGTGGCTCCAGAAAACCCAGTCTGGAGGGCTTGGGGGCCAGGAGTGTCATGATGGAAGTCTGAAAACACAAGCTAGGGTCAGGTTCAGGGCCGAGGGCATGGCAGTTCCAATGTGCAGCGGCTAATTCGAAATCTCCAGCACCTGCGTAAGAGCGAGTGTCAGAGGTTCGCTCAAGCTGGAGTTTGTGTCCATGATGGCCCCTTCATGAAGGGGGGGGCCTCATGAGGCCATGGAGGTTTTCCCACGCTGGGGCTTCGGAGCTTACCTGAAGAGTAAGGTTTCCTTCTGTGCGACAGGGTGAGTATGGTTTGTTGGCTCCAGGGTCCCCTATATGAAAAGATTAGATAGAGAGCTCTTCGAATGGATGCCTGGAAAGCCCATCTCATGTTACTGCTGCAGCCTAGGAACATGGCAGGATTGATCTGGTGGCTCTTGGGTGAAGTACCAATGTGGGTGAGTTGACATGGAGTCTCATGCTGATGGGTCACAATGCTGGTTTGTGTCCAGGGAGACCTTGGAATGTGGCGGTGGCTCAGGGGCCATGCAGGATTCTCCTAGCCTGAGGGTTGGACACAGCTCCCAAGAGCAATGTTTTCTTCTAGGAACAGGAGGTGCTTCTTTTTTGGCTCAGTGACCACATGTTGGATGAAAAGTTGGTATTTGAGAATAGGCCTCTGGGAACAGATGCCTGAAAACCTAAGCTAGGATTCTGATTATGTCCTAGGGGCAAGTCAGGTTCAATCTTCTGACACTTGGGCCAATTACCTGGGTGTCTGTCTGGAGGTAGGTCATCAGGGTGTGTCTGGATTTTTGTCTTGAGTAGCCTACGAAATTGCGGTAGGCTTTGCAGTTTTCTCCTAATCTGGAGGGTTTGGGCAACTGTGACAGGCAGAGGTTCCTTTGGGATGGCAGGCACAATCCTGCAGTGTGGCTCCAGATGCCCCAGCATGGTGGGTGTTTGGGCCAGGCACTGGGGACAGAATTCTGCAAACACAAACTCAAGTTAGGGTTAGCCCCTAAGGTAAGGCAGGCCCAATCTGCAGACCCTGAGGGGAGCTCCTCGGGATCTGAAATGAGGGCGAGTGGGAGGCAATAGCTCAGTCTTTTGTCTCTGGATTTTGTTTCTAGGATGTCCATGAAATGTAGGGGTGACCTCATGGGGTCATGGAAGGTTCTCCCTCTCTTGGGATTCTGCCCAGCTCCAAATCATTTGGTGTCATTCTGGGGGAAGGGACTACTCCTGTTTTCCTTCTCAGGTTTTCCCTAAAAAGAGGGATTCCAGAAACAGGCTCTGGGTACCAGTGCCTCGGAAAACCCACCGTGGCTTAGGATTTGGGCCTAGGGGCATGGCAAGCCTGATATGTGGGCTCTTGGTCCAGCTACTGAGAGGCCTTATTTGAAAACGGGTCTCAGGCTGAGGGTCACAATGAGTGTTTGTGCCCAGGATGGTTCTCATGAGGGGGTGTGGCCTCCTGGGCCATGCAGCATCTGCCACACTGAGGGTTGGACACCCATCCCAACAGCAAGTTTTCCTGCCATGGGGAAGGAGGGGTACACTTTTCTGCATCAGGTTCCCCCATAGGCAGGAATTTGAGTTCAGATATGGGGATAGAGGCCTGAATCCACCGTTTGGTACAGATGATGGCCTTAGGCCCGGCAGGTACCATCTGCTGGATATGTGGCCATCTACCTGTGTGGCTGACAGGAGATGAGGGCTCAGGCTGTGTGGGTCAGAGCATTAGTGCACAGGGCAGCCTATGACATTGGGGTGCCGTCAAGGGCCATGCAGGTTGATCCTCATGGGGGATATCTGGGCAGACCCATAGGGCACTTCTACTTTCTGGTGGGCAGGCAAAATGCTGGGTTGTGGCTCCAGAATTCCCAATCTGGAGAGCTTGCAGGCCAGGAATGTGAGGATGGAAGTCTGTAAACACAAGCTTGGGTTAGGTTCAGGTCGAGGGCAAGGCAGTTCCAATTTGCAGGGACTAAGTCGAGATCTCCAGCACCTGAGTAAGGGCGAGTGTCAGAGTTTCGCTCATGCTGGAGTTTGTGTCCATGATGGCCGACTAATTGAGGGGTGGCCTCATGAGGCCATGGAGGTTTTCTCACACTCGGGCTTCCTAGCTACTCTGAGCAGCACGTTTTCCTTTTGCGGGACAGGGGAAGTCCGATTTGATAGCTCCAGCATCCCCCATATGGAAAGATTTGATAGCAGAGCTCTATTACAGCCTAGGCACATGGCAGGTTCGATCTGGTGGTTCTGGGACGAAGTACCAAGGTGGCTGTGTTGACATAGAGTCTCATGTTGATGGGTCACAATGCTGATTGGTGTCCAGAGAGACCTTGAAATGTGGCGGAGGCTCAGGGGCCATGATGGATTCTCCTACCCTGAGGATTGGACATAGCTCCCAAGAGCAAGGTTGCCTTCTGGGGACAGGAGGTGTGCTGTTTTGTGGATCAGGGACCACATGTTGGACCATATGTTGCTATTTGAGAACACACTTCTGTGGGCAGATGATTGAAAAACTAAGCTAAGGTTCAAATTAGGTCCTATGGTCATGTCAGGTTCAATCTTCTGACTCTAGGGCCACTTATCTGGGTGTCGGCCTGCAGGTAGGTGCTCAGGGTGTGTCAGACTATGAATTCTTGTACAGAGAAGACTACAAAATTGGGATGGGCTCAGGGGCCTTGCAGGCTTCTCCTAATCTGGAGGGCTTGAGCAACTGTGACGGGCAGCGTTTCCATTGGAAGGGCAGGCACAGTCCTTCTCTGTGCATATGGATGCCCCATCCTGGAGGGCATGAGGGCCAGGGCTTTGGGGACAGAAGCCTGCAAACACTCGGTTTAGAGTTAGGGCGAAGGTGATGGCAGGCCCATTCTGAAGACCCTGAGGGGAGCTCCTCAGGATCTGAAATTATGACGAGTGGGAGGCGGGAGCTCAGGCTTTTGTCTCTGGATTGTGTGGCTAGGATGGCCGTGGAATATAGGAGTGGCCTCACTGGGCCATGGAAGATTCTCCCTCACTGGAGATTCAGCCTGTCTCCAAATAGTTTGTTGTCATTGTGGGGGAAGGCTGGGTCCTTTTGTCCAACTCAGGGGTCCTTCCAAAAAAGGGATTCCAGAGATTGGCTCTGGGTCGGGCCATGTAGAAAACCTCACAGAGGGCTAGGATTTGGGCTGAGGGGCATATCAGGCACCGTATGTGGCCTCCTGGTCCTGGTATTGAGGGGGCTTGTTTGAAAACGGGCTCAGGCTGATGGTCACAACGTCTCTTTGTGCCCAGGATGGCCCTCATGAGTGGGCGTGGTCTCATGGGACATGCAGCTAGCTCCCACTCTGAAGGTTGGACATCCATTCCAACAGCAATATTTCCTGTCATTGGGAAGGAGAGTACTCTATTGTGCATCAGGTTCCCCCATAGACTGGGATTTGAGATAAGGTCTAGGGACAGATGCCTGAATACCCAGGCAGGTAGCAATATCGGCCTCGGGTCATGACAGTTCCCTTCTGCTGGATATGCGGCCAG
>PISX010022410.1:0-31773 GCA_004024625.1 Mellivora capensis | reverse complement strand
AGAGAGAGAGAGGGAGAAGCAGGCTCCCTGCTGAGCGGAGAGCCCAACTCGGGGCTCCATCCCAGGACCCTGAGTTCATGACCTGAGCCAAAGGCAGAGGCTTAACCCACCGAGCAACCCAGGCGCCCCATCTATTTGCTTTAAAAAACTGTATAGTAACAAAAACAGTGTAGTACAATAAAACTTTAAATTATTAATGATGTTCATAGACTGGTGTGTAAGCTGTTCCCATTCATCTCTGGATGAAGTAGAAGTGATTTTTTGACAGTTTGTTTCATAGTCAGTTACTTTAATGAGGGAGGATAGCTGGAACAATTAGTTAATCTAGTCATTAAAATGTTCTTTCAAGTTTACAGCATAAGTTAAGATATGACTCATAAAAAAAAAGTTTTTCCCTAAAAGCCATCTTAAAATAGAATTAAGTGCTGTCTGGAATTACTATGCACCTAGAATTTTCTGTAGGATTGTAGGTGGTAGCAGCTCTGAACATTGATATTGATTTTGAAAATTAAACCAATTGGCAGTCATCCCCTGGAGGACTTGGTTTCTGAGACCTTTATATGTACTTGCACTACAGTAAATAAAAATTCATTCTGTATGGTGCCAGAATGTAATGGATTTTAGGGATTTAATAAAAGCTTTAAATATTTTAACTATTAAGTTTTTCTTTTTAGTTGCAAATAAGGATTAAATAATGATTGTTATAAATAAGCGTATGAAACACTCATTGCTAAGGCCTGGTTTAGAAGGTTAGTGCAGCTTTCCCCCGGAAACCTCTAAATTAAAGCCTGGTTTTCAGACCAATCCTCAGAGGTCCAGAGTTACAAAAGGGTTTCCTGAGGTATCACTTTGGGGGTAAGGAATACAGGTGTGGGTATGTGTGTCTCAAGGGTAGACTTTGTTCCTCTCACCTTTCCAGCTCTACTCTTCTCTTATTTGCCTCTGTATAACAGCGTAAGAGTTTAAGAGTGAGCGGTGGCACCTATAGCTTTCTGTCTAGAATGGTTTTTCTTCTGTCTTCTGGTTCTTCTTGCAAACCCCATCTTCATCGCACACAGTGTGCCCTTGCCCGAGTGCAGCAGTTTGGTGGAAGCTGAGGTTGTTGTGCCCGTCCTGTTTCCCCCAGCATGGAGCTCATGGTGGGGACACCCCTAGCTCAAGGGTGGGCATGTGAATGACCAGGTCATTTGGTGTCCCATTTGGTACTCTTACATAGGAGTACCAAGAAGACTGCCCTTTTTTCTTGGATTGCTACTTGTCTCTGGGCCACCAAGTGGCCTTCTTCCTAGCTCTGGGGCAGAGCTCCTGGGAAGAATGCAGTCCATAGAGGAAGCACAGCCAGGGGGCAGGAGCGGGCCGCCACTCTAGGAATCTCACAAAGGTGGAGGCTTTCCACCCCAGGGCTACTCACTTGCGTGGTGAGGACATGCTTGCTTGCCTGTTATGTGGTGTTTTTCCATGCAGAATTAGTAAGTATGAATAATGCCTTAAGGAAGGTAACACATTAGGAACTATCCTGTTAGGCCACTATGGTTAAATCACAGAATCTAGGCTTTTAGTTTGTGATTTTAAAATTCATGATTTTTTTTTTTTCTTGCTTGTGCTGAGTTCATTTTGTGTCTGGCCAGGAAAACATTCTAATAAAACATTTTGAATACTTTCTCTAAAATGTCTGTTCTCACACAGGATTACTATGTGGTCTCTTGGTGCTGCTGACAGTATAGTCCAGGGGATTGGGGGGCTTGCTGTTGGGAATACTGTGAGAACGCCAAAGCAGATGCGCCAATTCCAGAGCCAGGCCTGCCCTCACTTTTGAGTTTACAACCTTACTTTGAAGAGTTGAGCAATTTCAAGACAGTATCTTTTGTCTTTGTGGAACTCTTTGGGGGGTGCTACTATTCAGGGCATTCTGGAGATCACTCTAAAAAGGAATACTACTCAGTAATTAAGCCTTGGAGGGAGGAATTCATGCTGTAGCCATGACCCTTAGGGTCTTAGGACAAATTGAGGATGGCTCTTTGGTTGGTTGAGTGAATTTTGAGGCTTTCACCCTGCCCCTGGGGGTTTTGTCCTCATTTATAGCAATAGACACTTTCATGAAGAAATTTTATAAGCAAAGTGTAACACTTTCTCCATTTTATGTCTGGTTCTGCCCTTCTTCTGTTTGTTGTCTTTGCAAGCGACATGACATCGGGGGCAGGAGGAAGTGTGTTCTTTTCCTCTTCAGCATTCCTGGATGGGAGGGAGCGCTCTTTCTTTAACATTCAGCCACTTCTCTTAGTTTATTTCTTTAGTGTTAGGATGTAAACTTCAGGAGGACAGGGGGGTCAAGTTAGTTTTGTTCACTGTTGTATTTTCCTCTTGTCCCTGTGGATTATCTGCCTTAAGGAGGTGTTCCGTGTCCAATGTGTTGAATGAGTGAACAAAGCTCCTGGGTTATCTAAATTGCAGTGACATCTGGGGTTGAAAGAATATTAGACCAATGCAGAAGACAACAGATATTTTAAAGCAAGTAGACTTCACAGGAACACTGTTATGCAAATATGTAGCTCTGGGGTAGCCTATTCAACCGCTAGGCCTGTAATGTTAGTGAATTGTGTGTGTGTGTGTGTGTGTGTGTGTGTGTGCACGCGCATGCATGTTGGAGCAAATTAGAGAGTGCATGTGGAAGATTTTCTTTCCTGAATGTTTTAAAACATGTCAAGAACATGTGACAAGCTTGTGCTGGGTTGATTGTTTCAAGTTTTGTAACCTTGGCCCAGTGCTATGACTGCATTCCCAACCACCTGGCCTGCCTCATTCTGGAGCAGTGGGAGAGAAGCTCTTAAGCTGTCAGTCCCCTGCATTGGCAGGCCTCCTTCCCCAGAAGAAGGGAAGACTGTATTCTTAGCAAGTTGTGAGCTCACTGGGGATGGGGAGAGGTATTGATTTGGGGAATTTCCATACTAGAAATGGTTCTGCCTATGTGTTATATGGTATATTTAACATGGAGGAGCAACTCAATTCATTCAAATAGCAAGGACTCCAGTTGGTATGTATAACATGTGCTGAAGAATCAAAATGTCGAGTTGACAGTCAAATCTGCCATCTTTCCACTGTGGTCGAATTTTAAAGTGATGTTTTAAGAAATTTAAGATGATCAGGAGACAGTCCTTTTTTGTTTGTTTTTAAAGATTTTCTTGAGAGAGAAAGAACATGCACAAGCAGGGGAAGGGGCAGAGGCAGATGGAGAGAGAATCTCAAGCAGACTCCACACTGAGTGCAGATCCCGATGTGGGGCTCCATCCCCCCATGCTGAGATCATGACCTGAGCCGAAATCAAGAGTCGGACATTTAACTGACTGAGCCACCCAGGTGCCCAATCAAAAGATAATCTTAAAGTCCAGAAAAAAAAATATGCTCGGATATCTCTGACACTGCAGTTTCTATATTAAAATGATTTAATTTAAAAACTTCAATTGAATTAGAACTAATTTTCTAAACATTTGTGGTAAGAATACTTATTTGTCTTGTAGTACCTCTGTGTTACTTCTTTGATTCTACTTTATGTCCCACCTATTGGTGGGTTTTCTTGTTTGTATTTTAACTTCCTAGTCTTCTGTCTTCCTTCTTTGGGTTACTTTCTTATCTTTTCTTCCTGTCCTGCACCTTCTCTGTTCACTCTTAGCCTGATTTTGATTCACTCTATTTAAATCTACAAATTGATTATCTCTTATTTGTTTAATTATTTGTAAATGTCTATAAGCAGTTTCAAATAGGATAAGAGCAAACTGTGCTTCTTGACAAACTACCCTGTGGTTGCCTCCTCTTTAGAACTGTTGTCTAGAATTCTCCTTTGATCATGCAAAGTATATATGGTCTTTATTGCATATTTATTAGAGAAAAAACAATTAGAGCATTATAATTGTTTCTTGACCCGTATAGGTGGGCAGGTTTCTAATCTCAATCAATTTCAAAATAACCAGTGAACTTTAGAGGGGGATTATTTAACATGCTGTCTTGGTGACAGCTAACGAAAGTGAGCTATATGCACAACTTGGCATTTTAAAAAACCTGTCTTAAGTATTCCAGATCTATACATTGGAGCAGGTGAATTTTTCAGTGGCAGTCTTCATTTTTTCTACATTGAGTTATGTCTTGGTACCACACTTTATTGCAGACCTCTCAGACCTAAAGGATTTAAGGTTTATTATTGAAAATTTAGAGCAGGAAGGAAAGGGAAAAAAATAATTTTCCTGAGTGAAGGGACCTAGTTCTTGTAATAGCATTTTGATCTGAGGACTGTACTGTGATAAATAACTCTTACTGTAGAATCTGGATAAAATTAACCCTGGGAGAACCTTATATATCCCTGAGGCGCTAGGTGGCTGATTATGACTTTGTGTAATCTGTTTTTACACAGTGTAGTACACAAATGTGTGTGTGAGCTGGGTATAATTGCAACCTTTCTTTACCTTTTCTTGACTGTCTTTTTGAAGACTCCTTTTGGAGAAGATTTATCTAAGACCCACCTGAATCTTCTCTTATTTGAGTAGGATTCTGGTGATGGTATCTGAATATAAATATATGGCAGCAGGAAATTTATACAATACTAAATTTATAATTATTATTGGGTTTACTGTATCTAAAAATGCCTTTTTTCATATTTTCTGATATCTTTATAAGTTCTTTTGAGATATTAAAGTTTAAAAGTATCTTTTTTTAAAGTATAATTTACTTTTGTTCTTCTCCGACTTCTGAAGGAATACCTAAGACTTAAAATCCATTAATTTTAAGAAAATAAAAAGTTTGCCTTTATTTTGTAAGCTAACACTGTGCACTAGGAAATATTATTTTCCTTAATTATATGTTCCAATACTATTTATTGAGAATTGTATGACTATAAACCCAGCTTTCTTCCTGGAAGACATTTCCATTTATCACCTAAAAGGTACTTCTGGGGACTATTTGTAATACTTTCCTTTCATAGTTTTCCAGGATTATTTTAGTAGACTCCTAAGAAAAACTTGAATAATTTTAGGAAATAAACATTTGTAACTCTTCATTTAAAATTTTTTTATTCATTTAAATTATTTTAATTTTGAGATAATTGTAGATTCATCTATTGCTGTAAGAAATAATACAGAGAGATTCCTCCCCCCCCTTTTAAAAGATTTTATTTATTTATTTTATTTATTTGACAGAGATCACAAGTAGGCAGAGGGGCAGGCAGAGAGACCGGGGGAAGCAGGCTCCTTGCTGAGCAGAGAGTCTGATGCAGGGCTCCATCCCAGGACCTTGAGATCATGACCTGAGCTGAAGGCAGAGGCTCAACCCACTGAGTCACCCAGGTGCCCCCCACACCCCCTTTTTTTAAAACTAGTTTCTCCTAATGGTAACATCTTGCCAACTATAGAGAAAGGTGTCATATCTAGGATACTGATGTTGATACAGTCAAGATACAGAACATTTCCATTGAAAGGATTCTTCTTGTTACTCCTCTATAGTCACACCTGCTTTCCTCCTGCTGCCCTCAACACCACTCCCGGCAACCCCTAATATTTCTTCATTTCTATAATTTTATCATTTTAAGAATTAAATAAAGGGAATCGTATGCAATATAGTCTTTGGGATTGCCTTTTTTCCTACTCAGCATAATTCTTATGAGTTTTAACCAGGTTTTGGTGTATGCCAATAGCTAGTTTCTTTTCATTGTTGAGTGTAGTCCATGCTATTGATGTGCCAGTTTGCTTAATGATTTACCGATCAAGGACATTTGGGTTGTTTCCATGTTTTGGCTCTTCCACATAAAACTGCTATAAACTTTTGCATATAGGTTATTTTGCAAACTGATAAAAATGGGCTTATGGGCATAAATGTTGGTTGTGTGTTAGTTGACTGTTTAATGTTTGAGAAGCTTTTTCTCAGGTGGCTGTGCCATTTTGCATTGTCACACATATTGTATGAACAATCCAGTTTCTCTACATCCTCATCAGCACTTAGTGTTGTCATTTTAACCATTTTGATAACTGTGTAGTGATACTTCATTTGGATTTTAATTGACATTTACCTAATGTTGCACATTTTTTCATTTGCTTATCTGTCATCTGGAGGTCCTCAATGGGGAGATGTCTCTTTATGTCTCCTACCATTTTCTAATAAGATTGTTTTTCACTATTGGCTTTTGAGAGTTTTTAATGTATTTTAGATACTAGTGCTTTGTCAGCCACATGGTTTACAAATATTTCCTCTCATTGTGGAGACTGTTTTCACGCTTGTAACAGGGTCTTCTGTAGAGCAAAAGTTCAATTTTGGTGAAATTGAATTAATCAGTTTTCCTATTATGGCTCATGCTTTTGGTGTCAAATCTAAGAACTTGTTGCCTAGCTATAGATCCTGAAGATTTTCTCCTATATTTCTTTCTTCTAAGAGTTTTATAGTTTTCTGTTTCACATTTCAAGTCCATGATTGATTTAGAGTAATTTTTGTGTATAGTTGAGGTTCATTTTTTTTTCTGCCTGTGTATGTCCAATTGCTTCAGCACCATTTGTTGAAATGCATTTTTCCCCCTCCCGTTAAGTTGCTTTGTACCTTGTCATAAGTAAGTCGGGTACATTTGAAGGCTATTTTGGGTTTTCTATTTTGTTTCATTGATCTATGTATCTATTACCCAATAGTATACAGTCTTTGGTAACTATAATTATATAATAAGTTTTAGAATCAGGTATTGATTAAAAATTGTAAATAGTTTTCTTCAAAATTGTTTTAGCTATTTTTGTTACTTTGTATTTCCATATAAACTTTAGAATACTGTCTCTATATCTACAGAACACCTTCTGGGGATTTTGAGCATTAAATCCTTAGATCAGTTTTGGGATAATTGGTACCTATACTGTGTTGTCTTTCAATTCATGAACATGGTGTGTCTCTCTGTTTTACTCTTCTTTGATTTCTTTTGTCAGCATTTTTTGTTGTTGTCATATAAGGCCTGTACAAAGGCCTGTAAATTAAGTATTTAATTTTTTAAAAGTATTTAATTTTTTTGGGACAGTTACAAATAGTATTTTTAATTTTTGTGTCCATGTGTTCATTGCTGGCATATAAAAGTTTTGTATATTTATCTTATTTCCTGTGACCTTGCTGATAGAAGACCACACTGCTGCACTGGAAATCTAAAGCCAGTGCACTTGAAGAAGGCAGAAAATGAACAGAATAACTTATGTAGGAATAGATTGCTAGAGAATGGTGGTGATGGAAATGCCTCTTGATTTTAAAGATCTTGAAGGCTTTAAATGTGTCATTCGTTTTCAGTTGGGATATGTCACTTTTCATCATGTATTTTTTAAAGATCTGGAGCTAGCATTCTCTCCAAGAAGCCCTGGTTTCTTTTAGAGGAACAGGATGTTCAGAAACCAAGATCTGGGTGCTATTGCAAGAGGAGGCCATTGCTTTAAAATTTTTTTCATGGTCAGAGCGAGGAAATTAAAATAATTGAGTTTGCATTGATACTTTGAAGTTAGCAGATTTTTTTTCTCCCTTCTTTCACTTTATATTTTTATCCTTTTTCCTATCCCTTTTTTTATACTGAAAATACTGGTTTGCTTAACCTACAATATACATTCATGTTTTAAAATGACACAATATTAAAGCTACTAAATTTAAGGTTATTTTGCAGGTTTTGTTTTTGTTTTTAAAGGAGTACTTTCAATACATACTACTAAGGATGTACAGAGTACTGAGGGTAAATGTTTCTTCAGACAATTCTCTATATAGGTATTTTACCTATTTGATGCAAATCTTCACTTATTTCCATTTCCTTACATCTGCATTTTTCATTTTTTTAGTTCTTTATATGTGTATATGTGTATATATCTGTGTACATGGACACTGATATATGTGTGTATATAATATACATATGTATACACATACATACGTTTTTAGGTTCAAAAGTCAAAATTAAGTAAAACGTTTTTAGAGAGCCCTCACTTCCATCTCTAACCCTCCTTTTTAATTTTTTTTGTAAAAATGAGCAAATGTTAAAAAAAATAAGCAAATGCTTTTTTCTTATACAAAAGGCAGTATTCTATATTCTCTCTTCTCCATCTTGCTTTTTTTATTTCGCAGTATACCCTGGAGATTACTCTGTAAGAGTATATAGAGAGATCTTCCTCCTTTTTATAGCTGCATAAGTACTGTGTAATTTTGTGTGTGTAATTTTATTAGATGTTTTGAAATTATAGTTTTTATCAATCGTGTTCGTGATTTTTCAGTTTCTTTTCAATCTTGCCAGGAGAGTGGCTTTTTTGCCAGATAGGTGAGAAGAGGTGTCTCACTGTGGTTTTAATTTACATTTCTCTTACGAGTATAGTTGAGCATCTTAAAATGTCTAAGTGCTTTGTCTTCCGTCAGCTGTTGGTTCATGTCTTTTGCCTCTTTGTCTATCAGGTTTTTGGTACTTATTGTCTGGAAGGGAACATTATCTCCTCAGGAAATGAATTGTTACATCCCAGTTTGCCGTTTTTCTTAATGATTTGCTTTTTGGGTGGACATGTTTTTTAAAATGGATCTTTTTTATAGTTGTAGTTTCATATGCTCTAGATCATTATGCAGATGTTCTACATAGATATGGTAAAAAAAAGTTAGGAATTACTTTCATGTTTGCATTCTCTAGCTGCTCCCCTTTTGGGGCTATATTTCAAATCAACTATTGCTAACAGTGCGTTATTCTGGGTCCTATGTTGATTAATTTTTTCACCATATACCACAAAAATCACAGAATGCCACTACTGGCTTTTTGTCTATCTTAAATTTGTCATTTGTAAAAGGTTGCTTGGTGATATTAATTATTTTTGTAGAACTGCATTCATGCTCCTTTTTTCTTTGTAATTAATTTTCATAGTCTCTGTTCCTTGGGTCTCTTGCTAGACTAGAGGTTTTCATTCTTTTTCTGCGAAGGGCCAAAAGTAAATATTTTAGACTCTGCAGGCCATATAATCTTTGTCACAATTATTTACCTTTGTTGTGGGAACATAAAAGCAGCCTTAGACATGATGTAAAGGAATGGACATGGCTGTATTCCAGTAAACTATTACTTACAAAAAAGGGCAAATTGGGGAGAGAGAGAAGAGTGGGCAGATATGGGTCATGGGGCACAGTCTGCCAATCCCTGGTCTAGACCATTATATTTTAACTCCACTTTGACTGGTTTAACTGCCTACTTCCTTGTTCGTTTGAGTAAATTTAATATCACTCCCCTTAAGTATAAACTTAGATAATTGAATCATGTTCCTCCTGGGAAATCATTATATTGTTTGGATGATGATGATGATGATTAGATTTTATTTACTTCTAAGGTACACTATTATTACAGCACATAATAGGAAAATGTTTTTTCCTAGAAAATTAGAATAACTAGAACATGGTAAATTCCTATTTATTGGATACTGCTGCTGAAATATTCCTTTTGAGGATGAACGTTGCAGAAAGACTTAAACAGTGATACTATCACATCATCAGATTTCTCGTCACTGTCTAAGTGATAATTGTAAGAGAAAATGATCTGCAGCCAGAAGGAGTCCTGTCACATTATTACAAATATATTATTGTCCTCATCTAAAAGTAAACTTAAAAATAAGGGTATCTGTGGGATGCCTGGGCAGCTCAGTTGGCTGAGCATCTGCCTTCAGCTCAGGTCATGATCCCAGGATCCTGGAATCGAGTCCTGCATCGGGCTCCCTTCTCAGTGGGAAGCCTGCTGCTCCCACAGAGCCTTGTGCTCTCTCTCTGTCTGACAAAGAAATAAATAAAATCTTTAAAATCTTTTAAAAAGTTCTAAAAAATAAGGACATCTGTGAGTCAAAAAAAGTCTGAAACAGATAAAATATGTTAAATTTAGTTAAATATTCCTGAGTCACTTATGTAAGATTGATCATTTTTAGGCATTACAAAGAGAAGGTGTTCCTAAGCTGCTCCTTTCCTGAAAGAGCATTCTGTGTATCTGCTCTTGACATCAAAGTTATCAGTCTTTCTGTTGGGCTACTGTTTAACTGAACATCTAGAAATCACCCATTGCCCTGTTCACTTTTGTAGGAAGCATTTCCATTCCAAACTTTTTTTTTCAAGATTTTATTTATTTATTTATTTAAAAGATTTTATTTATTTATTTGACAGAGATCACAAGTAGGCAGAGAGGCAGGCAGAGGGGGGGGAAGCAGGCTCCCTGCTGAGCAAAGAGCCCCATGTGGGCCTCGTTCCCAGGACCCTGGGACCATGACCCGAGCTGAAGGCAGAGGCTTAACCCACTGAGCCACCCAGGCGCCCTTCCATTCCAAATTTTATCAGCGGATTTCACATCTGATATCTCTATTACCATATTTCCATCCAGTTTTGGTGTTATTAAAAAACAGTATAGGTTAGAGGGCATTGAGTGAAATTGATAATTTGAGATTTAAAGTTGGCATGGAAAAGTTTGGGTTATGGGATGGTAGAGCTGGAGCTCTGACCAGTAAAGATAGTAGCAGACATCAGCCCTGGGAACTCTTGAGGACTTGCAAAGTCTGTTATTTGAATCCAAAGCATGTGCCATTTGGGCCTTTTAATTCATTGTTTTCATTTGTGGAAGTAAAAAGCAGCCTGATAGGACCTGGTATCTAGTTTATGTATTAACACTTTATTTCAAACTTTTCTGCGTTGT
This sequence comes from Mellivora capensis, assembly GCA_004024625.1. Lineage (NCBI taxonomy): Eukaryota > Metazoa > Chordata > Mammalia > Carnivora > Mustelidae > Mellivora > Mellivora capensis. Next base: position 21,101 of record PISX010022410.1, on the reverse strand, counting down.
TATGAGAACTGAATGAGCAATTAACATAAAACACCTAGGACAGTGCTTGACACATAAGAGCTGAATAAAAGTTAGCCATTAAACATAAAATCTGATTGCTATTAAATAATATAAATACTGCTCCCTGTTTTACATATCAGAGTCAAGTCTGTGTAATTCTGTGAAATTGTGTGTTGTCTCATATTGTTACACCTCATTGCTCTATGCTGCTTCCTGCTGCCTCATTTAATAATGTAAATAAAGTTTTATTGAAACACAGTGATGCTCATTTAAGGATTGTCTGTGGCTGTTTTCATTTAACAGTGGCAGAGCTGAATAGATGTGATGGAGATTTATGATCTGCAAGATTGAAAATATTTACTATCTGGGTGTTAGAGGAAAAGCTTGCTAATAGGGTCTTCTGGTCCAGAGGAAAAGGAGATAAAAAGTTCTCAATTATGGAACAGCTTTCTGAGACCAGTATTTAGTCTTGATCTCTCTTATGCCTCATACTGAAGCAAATGATTTCATACAAGAGAAGATAGCATCAGATGTTTTTTCAGGTCTTCATTTATGCTCCTACCAAAGAACTGGTGGTGAAGAATTGTAAATTAATAAAACATTACAGATTTCAGTAAACTATGCATAACCTAGAGATTTGAAGTTGCTTCTCTCATAATAAATGAAAAACTAAACCCTTAACATTTGTGGTACATTTCTTTTCACTTAAAAGTACCTATAGCCTCATTGGCTCACAGTACCAGCTCATCTGTGGGACACAGCATGTTACTACCAAGTGAACAGGACTTCTGAAACCAGTCTTTGTTTTAAAATGTATCATTAATATTATTTGAATCACTCAGACTCAGAATTGTCATAAATAGAATGAACACAGACCCAAGATAAAATTTGAATTTAGATCTGACTTTAAACTGAATTATGTGTATGATTTTAGAGAGTATGGTTTTGCTGGTGTGATAATGTGTCAACAGTGAATCTGCTCTGTGCATACGTGGCTTTTCAGAACAGTCTCCTTTCTGGCAGGGGACTATCAGATAAGTGGTGTTTTTTAGACAGCTAAGCAGATGGCTCTTTTTCTTCAGTATGGGGTATGCCAACCAAAAGAGACAGCTACACGAATGTTAACCCCTGAGGGAATGAGAAAACAATTGCTGTCAGTTGTTTTTTATAAGCCTGTAGCTTGTCTTCAGAGTGATGTGGAAAGTAATCTTGTCTTTTAAGAAAAATAGGCATTAAATGCACAAGTGCAGCCTACGCTCTCAGTTCTCACTAAAATGATGGTGTAATTACTTAAACTCTTAGGTCCGACATTTCTGAGATAATGGTGGTGTGGACTACTTGGGCCTGATATACCATTTCCCAGTTCCCATTAAAAATCATCCATGAGTGTGACAAACATGGACATTTTCATTATAAAGTAAATGTCATGTGCCAGGATCAGAGTAGAAGATTCTGAATGTTGGTTGAGATTAGTTTTGGCCTATTTAGCACATGTTCTGCTTCTTAACTAGAACAAGGCAAATAGCCCCCCACAGAGTAGGACACAGTTGAAAAATTGATTGACTCATCGTGCCTAACTTCAGGAAGCACAGGGATTATACTAAGTGGCAAAAGTTTGTCTCTTGCAGACTTTTGAGCCAGTCAGACCGGTGTTCCTAACCTGCCCCTTTCTCTGTCTCCGCTGGTTATTTTCTATTTATTTTCACTTGAAAACTGTCACTCCCCAAATGTCACCCAGCAGCAGGATTGAGGGGAAGATGGTTGAGGGTATACTACATTCCCGAATGCATGCAATTTAAAGAAATGCTTTGTAAATAGGAAGGGCTGTGGGTGCTTGTGTTTCATGTATTATGTACGGTGCGTGTGACAGCTGACAGGAGTACCAATCGGAGCAGGAAGAGTGATACTCTGTCCACATGCTTACATGAGATGGAATACACGTCACACAGTACCAGTCAAGCCGAGAGTGGGACACATCTCATTTCAAAGTTTCAGTCTGAGAGGGAGAACTTGCCAGCGTTTACTGGGCTTTGAGGAGAATAAGGACATATTATGCAAGAACATAAGATCTCAATAAAACTTTTGCTCAACAGACATAGAAGGTGCCTTGCATGTGGCTTCTGGAAAGATTCTAAAATATAAAGAATTACTTTGAAGACATAGTGCATCTCTCTGCAAAGGATTACGTGTAAGCAAATTTACTATGAATTTATAACTAGTGTAAATCTTGTGTCTTAAAAAAATCATGGCTTCAAGTAAAAAGGAAACCAGAGAACCCTGAGGAACAGGATGAGAGGACAGTAGAAGTGTTAAAACTGGTTGAAATAAAAGAATTCAAGGAAACCAAACTTGTAATAAAATTTAAAGTTTAAGACAATCAAAAGAAGACTTGATACTTGAAAAAATCGAAGAGTAATGTGGATGACAAACTTGAGAATACGTCCAGAATGCAGGGGAAAAAAGTGACAAAGATATGTGTGAAAAGTGAATGTGGATGACTGATAACAGGTCTTCAGTTCAACAGGTGTTCCAGAGCAGGGAAACCAGAGCAGTAATCAGGGAAATTGTGATTGAACTTTCCTGTGCCAGGGAAGAGTGTTAGTAAATATCAGAAGGATCCCCTGCGAACCAGTCAGAAGTAATGAGAAAAGGTTTCTACTTAGATCTATCCCGGAAAAATATTTGAGTTGTAAGGATAAAACAAGCCCAGGAGATAAAGCAGGTTACCTACAAAGGAACACAAATTAGGTTTGTCTCAGTATCTTGTCTATTAAATGTCAGAAGTCTGTGTGGCCTTGTAACCGTATTCAGCTAAGTTGTTCATACAGAATAAAATCGCTGTTTCAGATGTGAAACAACAGCATTCATATTTCATCCCTTAAAAAGCTACTTAGATAAATGTTTATCCATGGAGAAGGCCACTCTTGGATTTTAACTTATTTCTCAACTTTAAGGAAGAGTGTGAAGCCACATAGCCTCCTGAACTTATGGCAGGTAAGGATGTATTTATACAATGTCTGATGATTGGTGGTTAGCAATTTAGGCTCTCAGGCTAGTCCAGCTCTGCCGATCAGAAAGTTGGGTCATCCAAAGGAAAATGGATCCCAACCTACAGTTAGAGCATTAAAAACCCACCAACCAAACGTAAAGCTAAAAATAATCTGACTCTGTTTCTTTTATAGAAGCTACATTTCAAACAGAATAACTCAGAAAAACTTAAATTGGTAAATGCAAACAAAGAGAATATAGAAGTTCTATTATTACAAGACAACGCATTAAAATGGGACAGAAGTAATCATGAAGAGGAAAGGTATAAGCCACGGTAAAATAATTTTTATGGGATAGGTTACATCATAGTAAACATTACTGGAAGACACAGAAAAGCAGAGTAATGAGACATACTACTGTGTTTCTTTTGGAGAGATTAAGTTAGATAAGAATGGTAGAGGTTATGAATACTCAGATCGTTAATGCTGCTCTAAGAGATACAGATATAGAGCTTTGAGGTGCAAAAAAGGAACAATGTCTTCTTAGGGCCCCAGGGAAATTTTTTTCTAGATTATAAATCTAAACTTCCAACAAACTGAGAATAGTACAAAATACATTAACCACAATGAAATCTCAAGAATATACATGAAAAAAATTTTTTTTAAAGATTTTATTTATTCTTTTGACAGACAGTGAGAGAGGGAATATAAGCCAGAGGAGAGGGAGAGGGAGAAGTAGGCCTCCTGCTGAGCAGCGAGCCGGATGCAGGGCTCCATCCCAGGACCCCGGGATCATGACCTGAGCTAAAGGCAGACACTTAACAACTTAGCCACCCAGGCGCCCTGTACATGAATATTAAAAAAACAAAACACCCAGGTTCTTGAGTGCCCCCTCATCTCCTAAGTAACTTTTGATTGGATCAAAGAGGAAAGCAAAACTAACAAAATGTCTAGAAGTTCCTAGAAAAAATTATGGGAAGTGCATATTAACACACAGATGTGATCAAAGCAGGACATGGAGGAGAGTGATGTATTCAGATTTCTTTGCAAAAGTAAATAAAAAGCACTTCAACTCAGATGTTATAAAAGAAAATATGTATAAAGTTAAGAAACATAAAAATACAAGAGGGTGCCTGGGTGACTGTTGAAAGTCTGCTTTTGGCTCTGGTCATGATCCCAGGGTCCTTGGTTCGAGCGCCTGCGGCAGGGAGCCTGCTTCTCCCTCTCCCTATGCCTGCTGTTTCCCCTACTTGTGCTTGCGTGCTCTCTCTCTCAAATAGATAAATCTTAAAATAAAAATTTCAAGCAGAGAGAGTCAATTATCATATGGTTTCACTTATTTGCGGAGCATAACAAATAATACGGAGGACATGGGGAGATGGAGAGGAGAAGGGAGTTGAGGGAAAATGGGGGGTGTGGAGATGAACCATGAGAGACTATGGATTCTGAAAAACAACCTGAGGGTTTTGAAGGGGCGGGGGGTGGGAAGTTGGGGGAGCCAGGTGGTGGGTATTATGGAGGGCACGCATTGCATGGAGCACTGGGTGTGGTGTAAAACTATGAATTTTGTTATGCTGAAAAGAAATGAAATAAAAAAATTAAAAAATAAAAATTCTTGAAAACAGAATATTAGTACACTTGATAAATTTAAGTGTTATTTCTTTGGAGAAAAAACTCTAGTGCAATAGGTTAGACTTTAGATAGCCTAATTGAGACAAAGCAAAACGTGAAAAATTAGGAATTAAAAGGCTACTTAGGAAAAAATATTTCGTGTGACTATAGAGTTGACCCTTAATATGGGATGAGGGGGTGCCAATCATATTTAACTTTTGACTCTCTAAAACCTCAATAGCCTGTGGTTTACCAGAAGCCTTATTTATAGCCCATTCTGTATGTTACATTGTATTTTTACAAAAAGGAAATGTTAAAATCATGAGAGAAAATACATATACTGTATTTATGGAAAAAATTCCTGATATAAGTAGGTCTGCCCAGTTCAAACCTGTGTTGTTCAGGCATCAACATATAGTCATAAGTATGAAACTCAAATGGATACTTTTCCAGGAAAATATAAGTTACTCAAATTGACTTGAATAGAGAAAACCCATAAAGATTTGCAATATTAATAGCAGAAAGTGAGGGCTAGAGTGCTAGCAATGCCCCTCAGCACACATATACTCACTTCTGTTGCTAAATTATTCCAAACAGATCATAACTGTGGTACTTATTCTTCCTGAATGTAGAGAGATGAGAAACTTTTTTTTTTTAAACTTTTTACCATCTTGTTGGTTGTCTTTCAGTTACCCATTTTTCCTTACCTTTTTCCTAAAAAGATTCCTCATTTTGTCAGGAATCCATTCCATCCTTAGCTCTGTGGGGTGGGCTATGATTAGTCTAAGAGCCAATTAATGAGAAGGAAATGGTCCCAGTGCCATCTGTTGAACAGACTATTCAATGGAAAATGGAAAAGAAAAGTCCCAATTTTTAACAAGTGGGACAGTTGTATGCCCACATGCAAAAAGATGTATCTAGGGCCCTGACTCACACATACACCAAGATCAACTCAGTATGTATCACAGAACTAAATGTAAGAGTTCAAAACACAAAACTCTTAGAAGACATAGGTCCAGGCAAATATTTCCTTAGATGTGACATGAAAACCAGAAGAAATAAAAGAAAAATTTGATAAATTGAACTTTATCAAAATTGAAACTTCTGTGCTTCAGAACACACCCAGTTGCCTCTTACTACCATTTTGTGAAAATAGAAGGAAAGCCAATCTGATGACAAATCTATGACCTTGAGAGGACAGAGCAGAGGGCAAAAAACCCAAGGTTTTGAGATCAGTGGGCCCCGAACTAAAGAATTTTAAAACTAGCTACACCTCTGTAGTGATAATTACATGAATGGTTAGTTTCCTTTTTTGTGGAAATGGGAGTTAGAGTTTGTTATGTTCAGTTGAATGGATCTTAAGGGATATACACTGAAATAAAACAAGTCTTAGAAGATAGCACATGATGTATAAGATAGCAGACTCTGTAGACTGTATTGGCAGAATTGCCAATTATAAAGATAGATTTTATTTCAAAATAAAGAATTACCTAAATTCTGACTTTTTAGAAATTTGCTTTTATTTTTTTGGTTATTTTCCCAAATGCAGGATTTTTTTTTAATTTTTTTTTTCTTTTTTCTTTTTATTTTTTTTTTAAATTTCTTTTCAGCGTAACAGAATTCATAGTTTTTGCACCATACCCAGTGCTCCATGCAATGCTTGCCCTCCATAATACCCACCACCTGGCTCCCCCAACCTCCCATCCCCCTCCCCTTCAAAACCCTCAGGTAGTTTTTCAGAGTCCATAGTCTCTCATGGTTCATCTCCGCCTCCAATTTCCCTCAACCCCAAATGCAGGATTTTGATAATGAAACTTAAATTTTAGAAACTAGTATCCAATTAATTTAAAAATAATATCAAGTGGAATTTTGCTCAGTACTAAGAATAATATAATTGAAATTATGAACAAATCAGTGGTGGAAAACTGTATGGTTTAAGTAGGCGTCAGGAAGTTATTTGATAAAATTTAGTACCCTTGTTTTAAAAGGGAAAACTTGGATTAAAGAGTGTTCCATCTAAATGTCATCAAAGATATGTCTCAAATTAACAGTCAAGATCATTTATTACAGTGTAACTATAAACACTAATTTAAATATCTCAAATAAGGTTATTAAGGCCATTTAAAAATTTCTTTTTAGAAGCGTGACACAGTATTAATTTGATACTGAAAAATAAACAGTGAATGGCAGAAAGGAAGCAGAATTATTGCAATTCAGAGATATTACATGGTTAAAAAAACCAAAAAGGTCAACTGATGATCTGTTAGAAGCAATTTGCTATGGTGCTCATTTACAAATGAAGTGTACGAAAGTGTTCAGTGCTTTGAAAACATCAAGTCTTCCCCACCTGAGGTCCTTTACGTATGGTGTTCTCTCTGCTGGTAACCATCCTCTCCCTACTCCTTACCATACACAAACCTGGTCAAACTCATTCAACTTTCAAATCTCAGATTAAGTGACACTTCAGAGAGCTTTGAGTTTTCAAAATTGGCTCCTTTGTACTCACCCCAGTTCAGATTCTGCTTTTCTCAAATAGCACTTACTTATAATCCCATACGACATGGTTTTTGTTATAGCCTGTCGCTCCCTTTGGGGAACAGAGACTGTCAATTTAGTTCACCATTTCATATCTAGATACTATCTGCCACATAATAGATATTACATACATATTTGTTGGTGAAAGAATAAATGTATAATACTTAAAATAAGTTTTATGAGTAGCATACATATAACATGTTGAGTGATGCTATATAGCCATTTTCTCAACAGCTCCTTGAAAACTCTCAACACTGTCATTGAGGCCAATCTAGTTCCTCATTCTAATAAAGTTAATATGAAGTTCATTTGCAGGAATAAGGCATACCTTGGAGATGTTGTGGGTTCAGTTCCAGACTACTGAAATAAATTAAATACTGCAATAAAGTAAGTCAAATGGATTTTTTTGTTTCCTACTACATGTAAATGTTATGCTTACCTATGTTGTAGTTTATTAAGTGTATAGTAGCATTCTGTTTAAAAAATATACATACTTTAAAAAAATACTGCTACAAATGCTAATCAAGATGGGAGCTTTCAGGGAGTCCTAATCTTTGTTGCTGGTGGAGGGTCTTGCCTCAGTATTGGTAGCTGCAGACTGATCGGGGCTGCAATGATGTTTTCTTCACTGATGGAGTTTTCCCCTCAGGAGGGATTTCTCTGGAGTGTGTGATGCTGTTGGGCAGCATTTACCCACAGGAGAACATCTTTCAGTGTGCGAGTCATTCCTCTCAAACCCCACTGCTGCTTTATTAGCTCAGTTGATGTCATCCTCTGTGTCCTCTGTGGTCACTTCAACAGTGGTCACAGCATCTGCACCAGGAGCGGATCCCATCTCAACAAACCACGTTCTTTGCTCCTCCATGAGACGCAGCTCCTCGTCCATTAAAAATGTGAGACGGCAGCGGTTCAGTCCCACGTTCAGGCTCCACTTCTGATTCTAGTTCTCTTGCCACTTCGCCACATCGGCAGTGACTTCCTCGACAGAGTCCTGAACCCTCAAAGTCATCCATGAGGGTTGAAATCAACGTCTGTCAGACTCCTGTCACTATTGATGTTTTGACTTCTTCCTGTGAATCATGGGTACTCTTAGTGGCATCTAGAATGATGAATCCTTTCCGGAAAGTTTTCAATGGACTCTTCCCAGAACCATCAGAGGAATCACTGTCTATGGCAGCGAGGGATTACCGAGTGTATTTGTTCAATAAGAAGACAGGAAGGTTGCAATGCCGCGTTGATCCACGGGCTGCAGAATGGAGGTTGTGTCAGACATGAAAACGACATCTCTCCTGCTGCCCGTCTCCATCAGGGCTCTCGAGTGGCCAGATGCTTTGTCAGCAAGCAGTGATGTTTTGAAAGGAATCTCTTTTTCTGAGCAATAGGTCTCGACAGTGGGGTTAAAATGTTTAATAAACCATGTTGTAAATAGACACACGGTCGTCCAGGCTTTGTTGCTGCATCTACAGAGGCTAACCAGAGTCGATTTAGCATAATTCTCAAGGGCCTGAAGATTTTCCGAATGGTACATCAGCACTGGCTTCAACTTACTGTTATCAGCTGTATTAGCCCCTAACAGGAGTGTCAGCTTGTCCTTGGAAGCCCTGAAGCCGGGCGTCGACTTCTCTCCAGGTACGGAGGTTCTGAAAGTCCTGGAAGGCATCTCCTTCTCTCCGGGTGTTTCATCTACACCGAGAATCTGATGTTGAGTGCAGCCACCTTCAGTAATGATCTCAGCTAGATCTTCTGGCTAATTTGCTGCTGTTTCTATATCAGCATTTACCCCATGTTCATTTTGTACTTTTATGTTATGGAGAAGGCTTCTTTCTTTAAGCCTCATGAACCAGCCTCTGCTAGCTTCATACTTGCATTCTGCAGTGTCCTCACCTCTCTCAGCCTTCACGGAATTGAGGAGAGTTAAAGCCTTGCTCTGGATAAGGCTTTGGCTTAAAGGGAATATGTGGCTAGTTTGATCTTTTATCCAGACCACTAAAACGATCTCCATATCAGCAATAAGTCTGTTTCACTTTCTTATCATTCATGTGTTCACTGGACTAGCACTTTTAATTCCTTCAAGAAGTTTTCTTTCGAATTTGCTACTTGGCTGTTTGGTGCAAGAGAGCTGGTTTTTGGCCTGTCTCAGCTTTTGACATACCTTCCTCACTGAGCTTAATCACTTGTAGCTTTCAATTTAAAATGAGAGACTTGACTCTTACTTGAACACTTAGGGGATCTTGTAGAGTTATTAATTGGCCTAATTTCAATATTATTGTGTCTCAGGAAATAGGAAGGCTCCCCCAAAAAAGAGAAGGAGATGGGGGAATAGCTGGTCACTGGAGTAGTCAGAACACAAAAAACATTTATTCAGTGTCTTAAATGGATGTGGTTTGTGGTACCTCACCTCCCAAGTTACAGTATTAACATCAAAGATCACTGACTACAGATCACCATAGCAAATATAATTATAGTGAAAAAAGTTTGAAGCATTGTGGCAATTACCCAGGTGTGACTCAGAGACACAAAATAAGCAAATGCTATTGGAAAAACTGTATTCAATGCAGGGTTCTCACAAACCTTCAATTTTTTTTTTTTAAGTAATACCTTCTAAGTGCAATCAAGCAAGGTTTGCCTATAAATATTTGTGAGTTGTGAAGAAAATTTTAGAAAATGAACAATGAGGGCAGGCTTGCCTTTGCTCCTAAGGTGCCTATGATAAAGTTGTAATCATTATTATAATACCGTCTCAGGAACAGGAAAATGAAATACAGTCTAGAAGTAAACCAAAGCATATGTAGAGATTTAATACATGTCTACTATTTTTTATTTTAAATTAGTGGAAAAAAGATAAGAGATAACCACTCTTTAAGGTGGCCTTCAGTGATCCTTGCCTCCTAGCGTTTTTACCCTTTTTAGCCCCTTCTCCTAATTGGATAGGGCTGATTTATGTAACCTAAAGGATATTATGAAAATGATAGCGTGCACCTTTCCAGGTTGTGTTATTAAAGACATGGCAAATTCTGTCTTGTGCTCCGTTGGATCATTTGGTGTGGGGGAAGCCAACTACTCCGACATAAGGACACTCATGCATCCCTACGGAGGGGTTCATGTGGGGAGGAACCGATGCCTTAGTCAACAGCTAATATCAGCCTACCAGCCATGAGTGTGTGCCATCTTGGAGGTAGCTCTCTCAACCCCAGTCAAATCTTCAGATGACTGCAGATGAGGGTGACCTCTTGCCTTGAACCTCATGAGGATTATCAAACCAGAACCATAAAGCTAAGCTGCTCTGTAATTCCAGATCTACCTAAACACTGAGAGATAATGTTTATTGCTTTAAGCCACTAAGTTTCAGGGTAATTTGTTATACAGCAGTAGGTAACTGATCACATGGATTGGTAAATAAATGGTGTTGGGATAACTAGCCAGCCAGCATTATTTGGGGAAAAAAAAGTTAGGTTCTTCTTATATATACTCCTTTTATCAAGGATATTCCAGATAGACCAAAGATTTAAATATAAAATGGAACCATTAATGTATTTAGAAGGAAGTAAAGCTGAATATTTTCATACTTTTGGGGTAGAAAAGGACTTCCTAATTATATGAACTCTCCAAACCACAAAGTAAAATCAAGAACTTCTTTATGAAAAGGAAAACTGCAAATTAGGAAAACATGTTAGTGACCTGTACTATAAAAGGCAATATCTCTTAAAGACCTCTTGAAAATCACTATTAGTAAGACTCTTTATAGATGGGATGGCTGAGGACATGAACAGGCTATTCACAAAGTAGAATTACTAATAAAGGAATGAGTAATAGTTACCCAAGAAATATAATTAAGAACAAGGTAAAATATGATCTTTCATATCAGATTGGCAGAGGTTAAAAAGTTTATGAGGTTAAAGAGATTTCTGAATCTGCAGCAAGTTTAGAAAACATGGGCGGGAATGTAGATTTGTTTCCCCTTCTGGAGGGCAGTCTGACAACACGTCTCAAAGTGCAGTTACAAAGTGATTACTCACTGTGACTTTAGCTATTCTACTTGTATAAACGTATTCTCTGATACAGAAAGATGTATATATTATGATGAACTCAATGAAAATCTTTGGGCAAGTCAAATTTCCTCTGCTTCCCACCCCCCATTTCCCACCTCTTTTGTTTCTATTTCCCTTTTCAGAAATTCCTGTTGGACCATCCTGGATCTGTTCTCTATTTTTTAACATTATGATGCTATTTTTTAAGTCTTTGTTTCTTCTCTACATTAATAATTCCCTTTTAATTTTTAAAAAAAATTTTAACTTTTAAGCAGTCTGTATACCCAACGTGGGGCTTGGACTCATAGCCCCAAGTTCAAGAGTCGTATGCTTTACCAAGTTGGTAGAGCCAACCAGGTGCCCACAGTAATTTCCTTAACTTTAACTTCTGTGTTGCCTACTCTCTTCTGCCATGGTTATTCTAACACTTAACTCCACTTAAGTTTTGTTTTGCCAATTACTTTTAACTTCTAAAAGTGTCTTATCATTCCTGGGGTACTTGGTTGGCTCATTCCTTTAAGTGGCTGCCTTTGGCTTGGGTTGTAATCCCAGGGTCCTGGGATCAAGCCCCCAGTTAGGCTCACTGCTCAGCGGGGAATCTGCTTCTTCCTCTGCCCACCCCCCCTGCATTCCTGTGTTCTCTATCTCTCAAGTAAATAAATAAAATCTTTTTGAAAAAAACCATAAAAATAAAAATACCTTATTGTTTCTGATAAATTCTCTTTTCACAGGTCTGTTCTGTAATCGGTATAATAGCTCTTGAATCTTGCCAAGAATGATACCAATTAAAATTTCGTTCTTTTTTTTTTTTTTTTTTAAACTTCAGATGCCTTGATTGCTTTTCTTTCAGGGATAATTGTTGGTATTTTTTTTTTTAATCTTCTTTCCTCTCTCATGTTGGTAGATGGTCTCCAAGACCTGATGATCCTTGGCTAACAGTTCATGGTTATGCATGAGGACTAGATTAATTAGCAAGTTTCATCTTAAGGTGTATAGGTCTGTGTTCCCAGGTTTCTCTTTCCTTGAAAGGGAGAGTTTTCTACACCTTCCATGTAGAGTGTGGAGCACATTGCGTGACAGCTTTCCCTGTTAGGTTCTGCCTGGGTGGGAAGTGGGCAGGCGGGTTGGGTTAGGAAGGACTTTATTTTGTTCTGAAGTGCTTCCGTAGTCTTGTATTCCCAGGCACAGTTGCTACTTCCTCTCCCTTCCCCCTCATCCCCATCCTTATCTTTTGCAGAACTTTGGAGCTGTCTTCTTCTCTCAAGCTGTAACATCTGGGAGCTTTCCCCAGATAAATCATCCACTTTGGGTCGTATGTGGGATGCTTACTGGTCCGGCTGTTTCAGACTGTATTTTCTAATCAACCTACTGAGCCAGTCTTGCTTGTCTGTATTTGTTGACTCTGAGCTGGAAGCTTCTCTCAGATACCTTGAGAATTGCTCTCATTCTTCTGTTTGGGGCCACAATTATCATTGCTCTGACTTCTAGGAGTCCCTTATATTTTTGATCCCTCATTTTTTATGATTTCTAGGCAACCATAAAATATTTGATCTGCTGATGGCACCATTTTTTGTGTCCCAGGATTCTTTGATTTTACTTCAGTACAAAAGTCTATTATCTCAGTTCACAAGGCCTTTGGTGGGAGAAGAAGTAGACACATGTGCTCAGATGACCTGTTCTTATTTTGTGTGTTATTTCCATGAATTTTTCTGAGATTTTGTTTTCTCCTGCTTACTGTCTTAACTGTTTACTCAGGGGTTAGGAATGTGCACATATCCTTGTTTTACACTTGAGGAAATGCTGAAATCATAGGATTCAGATCCAGACTCCAAAAATCCATCCTTGTAACACCTAACCCCATCACTATCTTTTCTGGTTATTAGTTTGGTGCCTCTCTTTTATGCTATTTGTTTACCTCAAAGTTTTGTATTCCTTGCATTTCTTTTCACATCTCTTGGTAAGAAACTATGATTGAGTGTATTTCCTAAGCTCAGAAGAGAATTTCTCCTTACCTATTGGCAAATGGAAGTTCAAATACGGGAGCTTGACTTCAGATCACTTTTCTGAGGAAGGCAGGAGGCATGTTGTAGGGCAGGGCATTCCCTTGGCTGGCCTGCTGGGTGAATCAAATTGCTTCACTTACTTTGTCTCTTTGTGGACTCAGCTGTCTTCTCCGTTAGGACCCCTCTGTCAGACCTCTGTGCCCACGGCCACCCATCCCTTTCCTGGAGCAAACACCTGACTCAGGCATTTGAAGTAGGAGGACTAACTCAGTTCTTCTAGTCTCTAGTTAATTACTTGGCTAATTATCTGTGGTCAGCTCCCTCTTCTAGCCTGCACTGCACTGATAATGGGATTATTCTGAGGTTCTGCTGGGGAAACTTTTCAACTGTTACAGGTTCCCTGTATTTCTTTAGATTTGCCATCATTGTGTCCTGTCGTTTTATATTTTTTCCAGAAATTCATTCATTGGTTTCACAGATGCTTGTGTGATGGGTATTAGGAAAGAATAGTAAACAAAAGGAGAAACAGCCTATCCTGTTGGAGTTTATAGTCTCAGGGAGGAGAGGGACTCACAAGTACATGTTGTCTGTGGAAAAACTGGTTTACACTGTGGGGACATACAAAAGGGCTGAGTTACTGGGAGAGGGATTGCCCTGGAATTCTACTTGGACTAAGTGACAGTTGGCCTGAGACATGGAGGAAGAGAAGAAGTAGTAGATGAGGGCACAGGATATGAAAAGACCTTATAGATGAAGGGGAATGTAGTCCAGTGCTGTTATTCCTGAATATTTACTACTGCTATTTGGATTTATTTTTATTGTATATTTCTTCTCTCATTTTTTAGAGTTTCGAAAGGAGAAAAAGTTAGATAAACTGTCTTGAGCTAAGAAGCCTCAAGGAATAATCTGGGAAACATACAAAAAACAAAAAAGGATCAAACTTACATATCATAAGTTGGAAAGCAATAAATACACTAATACCAAAAACATTATCATTGGGAGATGGATATGACCTTTTTTATACTTGTATATTTTTAGTTTTTTATGAGTGTGGATTGCTTTTATAATCAAAAAAAAGTTCTTAAACTTTATTTTGTGGTTTGCTTTATATGTAAAAAATGCAGAATGTATTAATAGGTGAAGAGGAGTATACATGACGATTTTATAAAGATGTTAATATGTACTTGATGGAAATGACATACCACTAGTAGCAAAACCAACAAATGCAGTAGAAGAAAAATACTTAAGATTTCTTACCAGTGTCTCATGATAGAGTTACTTTAAAGCTGTTAATCGGGAAAGATTTTAAATCTTTGTATCCTACGAATAGTGTTTTAAGAGTCACAGAAAAACTGAGTTTTGGAGACCTTGACATTGAAGTGTCTTCAGAATAGCTTGTGTGTTTGAGAAGCCGGCAATTTAATTTAGCCAACTTTGGTATTTTATCAGGTGGAATTATATTCAGCAAGTAACCTAAACCCAGACAAACAATTGCTTAAATAATTTAGAGAAACCAATGTTTACATTTAATCTTAACCTTTCAAAGCTTAGGACATGGATGGTGGGTTTTTTTTTTTAAATTTTATTTATTTATTTGACAGAGAAAGATCACAAGTAGGCAGAGAGAGAGAGAGAGAGAAGCAGGCCCCTTGCCGAGCAAAGAGCCCGATGCGGGGCTCAATCCGAGGACCCTGAGATCATGACCTGAGCGGAAGGCAGTGGCTTAACCCACTGAGCCACCCAGGCGCCCCTGGATGGTAGTTTTTTAATGTGCCATAAAGGACCCAGTCTTTGTCTTCCTGATTAACCATTCTCTTATGGTTTCTGACTTCATGATAATGAGGTGGCTGTTGCAAGTCTAGAAATTAATATTGTGATCCAGACAGGCAGAAGGAGGAAGGATATTCCAGTTGAGTTTGTCCCTTTTTATCAGAAGAAATATCATTCACAGAAACCTTACCCATTAGACTTTTCTTTACATATCATGGGCCAGAAATGTGTCACAGAACCAACTTCAGCTACAAGGAAACTGAGAAATGAAGCTTTTGTTTTTAAAAGAGAGCTCATTGTTCTTTCAAGCAAAAGCAGGATTCTGTGAATAAGGGACAGGGTGTGCATTGGTTGGGCAACTTCCTGTGTCAGCCACAAGAGTTACTTGCTTATAGATGGTAATGGAAGTCAAGAGTGTGATTAAGATTGTTCAGAGGAGTATACGGAATAAGAAAATCAGTGAAAGAACCTTGAGGAACTTTAGTTTTAGAGGAACAGAGGAATATGTATTCTCAAAGGCCACTAAAGAATGACCATGAGCGGATGGTGAGAGGGCAATTACCTGGACAACATAGTGTTACACAAGCCCAGGGAGATGGAAGAAGGTAGAATTTACATTGCCCTACATGCTGCTGAGTTAAGTATGCCAGGCATCAAGGTGTGAACTTGAGGTTTAGCAAAAGGAAGCCATTGGTGGTCCTGGAGAAAAGTTATTTTCAATGGTGGCATGAGCTATGGAGTGAAAGAGGGATAAAGCAGTGACAGTGAGAGCAAATGACTCTCAGGGGCAAACCGATTCTAACCTGAGGGACAGGGAGAGGAGAGGAGTGATTGGGGCCAGGAGATTTGGATGTGGGAAAGGTGATACTAGAGCATGGTTGAACTTTGAAGGTGTTTGAGAAAGGAGATTATAGAAAGATTGCATTTCCCAAGGGAGGTGGAAGGTGTGGAGATCCAGAGCCCAGGCGGAAAGATAAGGTTGGAGGAAGGATTGATGTGTGGATACAGAGACTTTTGTAGCTTGGCAAGGAGCGGTGACCTTTGTCTTCTGTCTTCCCTGGGAAATGAGAAGGGCATCATCCTCTGTGTTAGGAGAAAGCTGGCAGGCCTGTAGTCTGGAGAGGATGGACAAGATCTTTGATAACATTGTAAAGAGTTTGGGAGAGTGAAAGATGGGGAGTTGGGCTGCATTAAGAGCCTGGTCCATGGTTCGAGAACCTGCCTTGAATGGAGTTCAGTCCTACCAGTCTCAGGGCCATTATCTTACATTGAAAGGATTTAAAAAATTTTGGTTGACATTTTTGAGTGGTACCCAAGAACATTTTAGAAGTATTGAACCATAAATTTATACGAGAAGCAGTTAAGACATGTTTTTAATAGTTTTGTCTCTAAAACAAAGTATAATAATGACCAACATTTGTTAAGGACCTGCTCTGACACAGACAAAAAACTAAGCATGTTCTCTGTGTTAGTTCTGCAATCTTTACGAGAAAGACCTATGAGGCAGGAATTATTGTTTGGTCTCCATTTTTAAAGATGGCAGAACCTAGGTTCAAATAATTTTAAGTAGCCTGCTCTAGATCACATTTGAACTGCATCTCTTGACTCCAAAGTGGTCTTAAATACTCTTTTGTATATTGAATCATTTGAAATTGCCTGTGATAAGGTAGTGAGAATGTATGGTTCATCCTAACATACTTAACAAAATATTTGCCAAGGTCAGTGGACTGCTTTGTGCCAGAACTTACCCTAGGTATTTTAATTGCCATAATCTGTTGTAGCATTTAAAAATATTTATAGTCTTAATTATCCTGATTTTTAAAATGATCACAATATATCACATTAATGCTAATTTTTGAATAACCTACTTAGTTTCCCTTAAATTTGAGTATATTTTGATAGTGATGTTAACTTTGCCTGACTATACTGACAAATCAGAATGGAGGTGGGGAGCTGCTGGGAATATTGGCAAAAATAAAGAAAAAAAACCCAGACATTACAAATCTACTTTCTCACAACATGAATAAAACATAAAAATGAACTAAACTATGATAGTTGTTAGCCTGCTTGTTTAATCTTCTTTTTATTACCTATGCCTGTCTAATCATTGTAAGCCAAACCATAAGATAAACAACTTCTTTTAAAAACACTTTTTTTCTGATTATAGAAACAATCCATAGTCATAGAAAAGTTGAAAATCAAGTATATATAAAATAAAATATATACATATATTTGTATTCTTCACAATATCCGATTCAGTGAATGGTAGTCACTAGAGAAAAGTGGATTCATTTTTAATTCAGTAGGTTTCTGACTTACTGTGTACTTGTTGACTCATAATCAACCAGATCCTCTTCCATTTCCTCAGCTTATTTTGGGTAAAGAGCAGGAATTTCTTTTCATTTCATCTCTAACTTGTGAACACCCACAGGTATCAGTCAGCAGTATTAATTAAAAGTAAATCACATACTCTCTCACTTCACTATTAAAATAGTTCTTAAGTTATATTCACATACTTCAGTTAAAAACTCCCATTTAAAATCTGAACTAAGAAATTGGAATTTTTCCCCCCACATTAAAGTATTAAGAGGATACAGGTTATGCCTATGATATTGTTTGGTTATTTACAAAGCTTGGGGAGGATATATGGTCAACTTTTTTTGTCCTCCATGTAGTCAGATTGCATGCATATTTGAAACACTTGAAAAGTGTTAGGCTAATTGTACACTCTATGTTGAAGACCTAATCTTAAACTGTATAGGCTTGGTATTTTCATGTAACTTTTAGTTCAGGTTCAAGAATTCTTTTAAAAAAGGCACTGACAATTAATTATGTGACCTAGAAAAATAATTTCCCCCAAGTTAATTGCACAAATTACTGTAGCCCTAAAAGGTTAATGATTGTCAAACATCTTTGATGCATAGAGCCTATTAAGTGCCAGTATCATTTGAATAAATAACTAGACTAGTCCTTCTTGGACAAATGGTCTTGTCCAGAGGACAGCAGTACACACGACCCTTTTTTTGTGTTTTAGAGGGACATTTTTTAAACTCTTCAATGGAACAACTTAAATAAGTTAATCTTAAGAGCCACAGTAGATTTTTATATTTCAAAATATAAGATAATAGAACAGTTCATATTTCAAAAAGCAACTATGATAATTTGTTATACACATTGTACTTAATAGAACTAAAGTTTATAAATAGATTCCATTTTTGTGTTTTATACAAGCTTAGCTTAGGCCTTAAATAATTAGGTAGAATTAATGCACAGTTATCACTGTGCATATCTGATATGAAACTTCTTTTATAGCTATTCATTGAATAAAATTTTAATATTTTAATATCAATATTAAATAACTAACATTACTGTTACTTAAAGTTTAGCATTTAAAAATAAAATATGTATTTCTTAAACTTTTAATCTTTTTATACTTTTTAGTGTTCTGTAGTCAGCAGCAGGTTCCAAAAGAGTTAACTGGGATAATGTTTATTTTCTTTTTTTAAAGATTTTATTTATTTATTTGACAGAGATCACAAGTGGGAAGAGAGGCAGGCCGAGAGAGAGGAAGGGAAGCAGGCTTCCTGCTGAGCAGAGAGCCAGATGTGGGGCTCGATCCCAGGACCCTGGGATCATGACCTGAGCTGAATGAAGGCAGAGGCTTTAACCCACTGAGATTTTTTATTTATTTATTTATTTATTTGACAGAGAGGGAGAGAGAGATCACAGTAGGCAGGCAGAGAGAGAAGGGGAAGCAGGCTTTCCACTGAGCAGAGAACCCGATGTGGGGCTCGATCCCAGGAGCCTGAGATCATGACCTGAGCCAAAGGCAGAGGCTTAACCCATTGAGCCACCCAGGCACCCCTGGAATAGTGCTTATTTTCAATAGCCATATATCCTGAAGAATTGTGTGAAGAATACTAATTTCTCCAGGAGATGGTTTCTCAAAAAGGATTCCGTGGCTCAATAAATAAGGGAAAGACTGCATGCTATGTGTTTTTAGAAGTGTCACAATTTAAATTAACATACTGAAAGATCTGAGAAAATCTAGAGTGAACAAATAAATCAATTTAACATTGTCTCATCTAGTGTTTCCCCAAAATCCTTGATGACAGAAATTCTTGTTTCACTTAATACTTATGAACATCCTAAGCAAAGCACTTGCTGTGACCTTGTGTTCCATAACCACTTTGGGACATAATATTATAAGCTACAGTTCTCCTTCCCAGATCTTGAACCCCAACATTCAAATGTAGCAGATAGTTTATCTGCTATACTTACACATATACATGTAGGTAAGCCCACCTGTATAAATGAATATATACTTTTATAAGGGTAGATGCACACATATGTGGATAAATGTACACATGTGCACATGTATTTAATCTATATGATATCTGCAATGTATAGCAGGTAGTCAAATCAGAAAATATTTGTTGAGTAAATAGATGAAAAAATCTTACCAGTCCATGGCATATTCCCAACTGCCTTCTTCATGATGCAGAAAACCACACCACAGCCTCAACAAGGTGTGCAATTCACAAGTATGTAGATGGATATGATCTTTTTAGGGAAACCTGATACATTATAGACAGACTACCAACAATTTTTCACACCTTTTTAGTATTAAGTGTGTCAAAAGGAAAGACCCTGGATTTTGGGTCAGGATATCCATGTTTAGGCCTACATTCTACCATTTTCCATCCATGTGATTTTAGACAAGTTACAGATTTTCTCTAAGCTTCAGTTTTTCTCATCGATGAAGGAAAATAATACTTACCTTGTAGTATTATTGGAATATAATGTAATACATGCAATGTATTAAAACTTTAATTACTTGGAAATAATGCTGTGAATGCTTATTGATCCCAATATGGCATAACACTCTATTAAAAAAATGTGGTTAACCTAACATTTTTATTTCACGTATATGTTGGATAAGAAAATCTTAATTTATTTTCGAAGACAATTTTTTTTAAGGATTTTATTTATTTATTCGACAGACAAAGATCACAAGTAGGCAGAGAGGCATGCAGAGAAACGGGAGGAAGCAGGCTCCCTGCTGAGCAGAGAGCCTGATGCAGGGCTCAATCCCAGAACCCTGGGATCATGACCTGAACTGAAGGCAGAGGCTTTAACCTACTGAGCCACCCAGGTGCCCCTTGAAGACAATTTTAAACTACGAACATAGAAATAATATTTTTCTGATTAGTGGAGAATAATGAATGGAATTTTTCCATTCTTGTTTAAAAACTTAAAACCTGGGGTGCCTGGGTGGGTGCCTCAGTCGTTAAGCCTTTGCCTTCAGCTCAAGTCATGATCCCAGGGTCCTGGGATCGAGCCCTGCATCCAGCTCTCTGCTTGGCAGGAGGCCTGCTTCTCCCTCTCCCACTCCCCCTGCTTGCATTCCCTCTCTCACTGTGTCTCTCTGTCAAATAAATAAAATCTTAAAAAATAAAAACAAACTTAAAACCTTCCGCTAAAGCTTCTGAAAACTAAAACTCCTCAAGAGTAGTATCATGCGTTTAGCCTGAGATCCTTTTCACTTGTTGATCTCTCTGCCTGGAATGTTGTTCTACACATGGTTATGGGCTGCTTTGCCTTGCTTCCCTGACCACCTAAATTCTGTCCCTGTAGGTATCTCTTTATCCCTCTGCCATGCTTTACTTTTTCTTCATAATTCTTGATCACTATCAAACATTTATTCTATATATTGTTTATAAGGTGAAATAAAGGTTACACTATGGATATTAGTAAAGTATTACAATATTCTGTAATCCTGAATTTTAACAAAACTTTCTTTGAAGCAAATATGTGTTTGGTTGTATAGTTTTTCATACCTATTATTTTATCACCTTAGAACTAATCCAGCTGTTACTTAGTAGTGATACTTCTGTAAAATTCTCCAGTAGAATTTATATCAAAATACATGTGCTCTCTCTACCCTTTCTGCATGGATATTTCTGTCCCTATATGAAGGAAGTGATGGAAAAAATGTTACACATTTTCACTAGCCAGTAATATTAAATAAACAATGGGAAAATATTTCTCCCGACACATTGAGTTGGTAACAATAGGAAATAATAGAGCTACTTATTTTAAAATTATATTGAAAACTTCCAGAAATACTCTGTGATAGGAATAACACTCCTTTTATGCATTAGCAT